>RCUC01167405.1:0-92078 GCA_003697995.1 Taxidea taxus jeffersonii | reverse complement strand
TATTCTGGAGAATGTTCCATGGGCACTAGAGAAGAATGTGTATTCTGTTGCTTTGGGATGGAATGTTCTGAATATATCTGTGATGTCCATCTGGTCCAGTGTGCCATTTAAGACCTTTATTTCCTTGTTGATCTTTTGCTTGGATGATCTGTCCATTTCAGTGAGGGGTGTGTTAAAGTCTCCTACCATTATTGTATTCTTGTCAATGTGTTTCTTTGATTTTGTTATTAATTGGTTTATATAGTTGGCTGCTCCCAAGTTAGGGGCATAGATATTTAAAATTGTTAGATCTTCTTGTTGGACAGACCCTTTGAGTATGATATAGTGTCCTTCCTCATCTCTTATTATCGTCTTTGGCTTAAAATCTAATTGATTTGATTTAAGGATTGCCACCCCAGCTTTCTTCTGATGTCCATTAGCATGGTATATTGTTTTCCACCCCCTCACTTTCAAACTGGAGGTTTCTTCAGGTCTAAAATGAGTTTCTTGTAGGCAGCATATTGATGGGTTTTGTTTTTTTATCCATTCTGAAACCCTGTGTGTTTTGATTGGGGCATTTAGCCCATTTATGTTCAGGATAACTATTGAGAGATATGAATTTAGTGCCATTGTATTGCCTGTAAGGTGATTGTTACTCTATATTGTCTCTGTTCCTTCCTGATAATACTTTTAGGGTCTCTCTTTGCTTAGAGGACCCCTTTCAATATTTCCTGTAGAGCTGGTTTGGTGTTTACAAATTCTTTCAGTTTTTGTTTGTCCTGGAAGCTTTTTATCTCTCCTTCTATTTTCAGTGATAACCTAGCTGGGTAAAGTATTCTTGGCTGCATGTTTTTCTCGTTTAGTACTCTGTATATATCATGCCAGTTCTTTCTGGCCTGCCAGGTCTCTGTGGATAAGTCTGCTGCCAATCTAATATTTTTACCATTGTATGTTACAGACTTCTTGTCCTGTGCTGCTTTCAGGATTTTCTCTTTGTCGCTAAGACTTGTAAATTTTACTATTAGATGGTGGGGTGTGGACAGATTCCTATTGATTTTGAGGGGTGTTCTCTGCACCTCCTGGATTTTGATGCTTGTTCCCCTTGCTATATTAGGGAAATTCTCTACAATAATCCTCTCCACTATACCTTCTGCTCCTCTTTCTCTTTCTTCTTCTGGAATCCCAATTATTCTAATGTTGTTTCGTCTTATGGCATCACTTATCTCTCAAATTCTCCCCTCGTGGTCCTGTAGTTGTTTGTCTCTCTTTTGCTCAGCTTCTTTATTCTCTGTCATTTGGTCTTCTATATCACTAATTCTTTCTTCTGCCTCATTTATCCTAGCAGTAAGAGCCTCCATTTTTGATTGCACCTCATTAATAGCTTTTTTTATTTCAACTTGATTAGATTTTAGTTCTTTTATTTCTGCAGAAAGGGCTTTTATTTCTCCCGACAGTGTTTCTCTAATATCTTCCATGCCTTTTTCGAGCCCGGCTAGAACCTTGAGAATCGTCGTCCTGAATTCCAGATCTGACATATTACCAATGTCTATATTGATTAGGTCCCTAGCCTTCGGTACTGCCTCCTGTTCTTTTTTTTGTGGTGAGTTTTTCTGCCTTGTCATTTTGTCCAGATAAGAATCCGCTGTTCTCCTTGTTAAGTGAACTTGGTCTTGGCTGGATTTCTTGTTGATCTTCTGGGGGAGGGGCCTGTTGTAGTGATTTTCAAGTGTCTCTGCCCCAGGCAGAATTGCACCGCCCTTACCAGGGGCCGGGCTAAGTAATCGTCTCAGGTTGCTCTCGGGAGCTTTTGTTCCCTGAATGCTTTCCGTAGAGTTCCAGAGGACGGGAATGAAAATGGTGGCCTCCCAATCTCCGGCTCAGAGGAGCTGAGAGCTAGGGGCCCCAGTCTTCAGTGCGCCTTCAGAGAAAAGTGCTTAATCACTCCCATCTCCCCAGCCTCCGGCCACGCTTGGAGAATATCGTGCGTAATCAGTTCCATCTCACTGGCTTCTGGCTGTGCTCCGAGGTCACCCAGCCTGTGACCAAGCGTCTCTGTCTCTGGCAGAGTCCCATCTGGAGTCTCCAAACCCTGTAGATCCCTGAGCTCTCCCAGGTCAGAGTCTCCCTGGATCTTGTGGGGACCCCTCACACAGAGCACTGGCCCGTGTCACAGACCACGGCTCTAGGAAACCCTGAGTTCAGAGTTTACTCCTCGGCTCTGTCTCCACAGCTAGCTTCCCTGCTCTAATACCTGTGAGCTCTGCGACACTCAGACACCCCCAATCTTTCTGTGACCCTGTGGGACCTGAGTCCACGCTGTCCCCCGATGTCTTCACCCCAGTTTAGCCTCTGGAGTGATGTCCCTCCCTGGAGCAGACTTTTAAAAGTCCTGATTTTGTGCTCCATTGTTCTCCCGCTTGCCGGGAGCCAGCCCCTCCCCCCGGGGTCTATCTTCCCATCGTGTTGGATTCAGTTCTCTGCTGGTCCTACCTTTTAGAAAGTGGTCGATTTTCTGATTTTAGAATTGTTGTTTTTCTTCTCTTCGATCTCCTGTTGGATTTGTAGGTGTTCAGAATGGTTTGATAGGCTATCTAACTGATCTTCTGCTGCCTGATGTTGTCTCAGCCTGCTGCTTCTCCGCCATCTTGACTCCTCCCCCCCCCCCCGAGCATTTTTACAACTGTTATGTTGAACTTTTTATCAGGTTGATTACCTCTCTCTATTTCCCTAATGGCTTTTTCTAAAGGTTTGCCTTATTTTTTTCACTAGGAAAATATTTCTCTGTCTCCTCATTTTTCCTGATTTTCTGTGTTTATTTCTATGCATGAGATTAAAGAGGTACTTATTCCTGTACTTTTTTTTTTTTTAAACTTTTTGGGGGAGTGGCCTTGTGTAGGAGATGACCTGTGGGAGCCACAAATGCAATCGTCCCTTGGCACTAGAGCCAAACACTCAAGCTGTATACCCTTGTTTAGGTTGCACATTGTCCACTGGCCATGACAGGTCTGCAGCTACAGCAAGGGCGGTGGGCAGGGTGCTTGCCTGGCTGGCTCTGGTGTGGCTGCAGCATGGGTTGGGAGCCTGAAGTGCTTGCCAGGCTGTTGTGTGTGGCTACAGAGTGGGGGGTGAGGCATGTCCAACACTGCTAACAGGTTAGAGGGATCTTGTCAATATATTTGCCTGTGCCCACATTAGCAAGATAGAATAAGGTAGCCAAAATGGTGGGAGTCCCCAGTGAGAGTCCTAACAGGTTCCTGTCTCTTCAGCAGTCAGTTTAAAATCATTAACTAGGTCTTTACATGTACCTAGACATTTTTGAAATTACTTCCTTTGCACTGTGTCTCAAAGTGAGGGGGTCTTTTGTGAATTCTAGAAGAGCAGATTCTCCACTCCCTACAATTATATGGTTCTCCTGGATGTACTTCCCAGTGTTTTAAAAGGCAAACATTTTGGGGGCTCATCTCTTCAGTGGAGGATCCAGGAATTGGAGTGCCTTATATGGAGGACAAGCCCATTGTTCCTCAAGGAAAACTTCCATATTTTTGAAATCCCTGCTGATTGTGTGTTGACATGCCTGGATAGGATTTTTGGTGGAATGTCTCTATCAAGGGTGAGAGAAGCTTTTTTATCATTTGTTATGGATGTGCTGTTTATTTAGTTTTCAGGATTTTTTCCTAGGAAATTATTCCATATGTGGTAGGCTTGTTTTGTCCATAAGAAGAGATGAATTCAGGATCTTCCTGTGCAACCATCTTGAACTGCCTTCCTCTAACATACATTGAACACATCATCAGATGATGTTATAATTTTTCCTCCAATCATCAAATATAACTTTAAAACTCACAAGAAGGGTAATCTATTATATTTAACTTTATTTTCAACCTTTATTATGTTTTCTTTCTGAAGCTTAGAGTCTTCTTGTTTTACAATTTCTTTTCTGTTTAGAGAATTTTCTGTTTATGAGGGTAGGTTTGCTATCAACAAATTCTTTTAGTTTTCCTTTGTCTGAAATATCTTGATTTCTTCTTCATTCCTGAAGGATATTTTCGTCAGATATAGAATTCAGAATTCTTTCCTTTCAGTAATTTTATTTATTTATTTAATTTATTTTTAAATTTTATTTTATTTTTTCAGTGCTCCAAGATTCATTGCTTAGGTACCACACCCAGTGTTCTATGTAATAGGTGCTCTCCTTAAAACCCACCACCAGGCTCATGCATCCCTTCACCCCCATCCCCCCACAACCCTGTTTGTTTCTTAGAGTCCACAGTCTCTCATAGTTTGTCTCTCCCTCCAACCTCCTCCAATTCACTTTTCCTTTCCTTCTCCTAATGTCCTCCATGTTATTCTTTATGTTCCACAAGTAAGTGAAACCATATGATAATTGACTTTCTCTGCTTGACTTATTTCACTCAGCATAATCTCCTCTAGTCCCATCCATGTTGATACAGAAGTTGGGTATTCATCCTTTCTGATGACTGAGTAATATTCCATTGTATATATGGACCACATCTTTATCCATTCATCTGTTGAAGGGCATTTTGGCTCTTTCCACAGTTTGGTGATTCCTGTTTCTCCCCCTGTCTACCATACTCTCCATCTTTCTCTGACAAATAAATAAAGTCTTTGAAGGGGTGCCGGGGAGGTGCAGTCAGTTCAGTAATTCTTAAAAAGTTCCACTTCCTTCTGCCCTACGTGGTTTCTGATAGGAAATCTCTTATCATTTGCACCGTTATGCCTCATAAGTAAGCTGATGTTTTTCTCTGACTGCTTTCAAGATTTTTTCTTTGTGTTTTGTTTTCAGAAGTTTAATTATGATGTGTCTTGGCATAAATTTCCATGGGCTCATTCTATTTGGAGTTTGTTAAAATTCTTACACCAGTATATTTATGTCCTCCACAAAATTTTCTGAAGTTTTGGGCCATTACTTTTTCAAATATTTTTTCAGAAAGTCCCACTTTCTCCCTTTCTTCATCTGAGACTCCAGTGATAGAAGTGTTACCTCTTTTGTTATTGTCCTGATTCTCTGCGCAATTATTTTTTTCAGTCCACTTTCTCTCTGTTGTTAGACTGCTAAATTCTATTGATTGGTCCTCATGTTCATTGACTTTGTCATCTCTACTATGTTGTTGAACACATCAGTAATTAAAATTTTAGTTATTGTACTTTTCAGTTGTATAATTCCCATTTATTTCTTTTTAATTATTTCTATTTCTTCTATTTTATGCTAAGATTTTATATTTTTCATTTGTTTTATTTATGAGGCATTTTTACATCTGCTTTATAATCCTTGTCAGATAATTTCAACAACTGATTTATCTTGACATTGGCATCTGTTGATTATCTTTTCTCATTCAGATTGTTATTTTCCTGGTTATTGCTATGATGGATGAATTTCAATTGTATTCAGGGCATTTTGGATATTACATTATCAGTCTCTGCATCCTTTTCCATATCTATCACTCTCTCTCTCTCTGTCTTTTTTTTTAAAGCAAACAACCCTCCTCTTAGGGTGGAGTATGAAGGTTAGGTGGTCTTTATGTTCAGCTTCCTACTGGGCTACCCAAACCCACTCAGCTCACTGTTGGGTGACCATGACACTATCTTGGCAGGGTAATTGGAATACAACTTTTCTATTGAATGGGGAATGAAGTATCTGCGCTCCGTTTTGGTCCTGCTGACTCCCCAGCGCTGGGAAATCAGAGTGCCACTGCCTGCTTCTGTGAGGTTGGGGTTGGAGCGATAGGCTAGAAGATCAGCTTTTGGCTTGGCTACACTGAAACCACCAGGCAATAGTGGTAGAGAGGTCTTGCATTGGTGTTTGCCCAGAGTACGGCAGATATTGACAAAAAGGTTTATGGTTCAGTAAGGCCATCCTGGTTCTTTGGCTTGGAGGAACAAGATTTTCTTGGAATTTATTTTGTCTCAGGTTGGAGAGGCTTCTGTTGTGCCCTATCTAGGATGTATAGGAGGCAACAGGAAACCCAGAAAATTCTCCTCAGTGGAATTCCTCAAGTTCCAAGATCCCTTGGCAGTCATCTTTTTGTTTCAACTCCTCAGAATTTTCCTATGATTTTTGTTGCCTCATGTCCAAAGTTTTTTAGTTGGAACAGGGAGAACTTGAGAGGAATAGGGCTACTTCATCTTGGCCAGAACTGGAAGTCCAAGGTATTATTTTTTATGTAATGCTTTATTAAGCTTTCATCTTTTCTAACAGTAATATAAATAGCCCCATTTCAGAGTCTCTGTGCACAGAGTTCAGACTAGATCCTAAGCATGAGTTTGAATCCCTGTTGGTTATCATGAAGCAGGAACTCAATTCTATTAGCCCTTGCCCCTAAAATCTACAGTTAATTATAATAAGAAGAACGAGAAGAACTAACAATTCTCAAGTGCTTAATATATTCTGGGTTCTTGGTTAAGTACTCAGCAGGCATTTTAAAATTTACTTTTCCAAAGTAGTGTATGAACTGGATATGGTTATCACTCTCATGTTTTAAATGAAGCCACTGAGGCTAAAAGAGTCTAAAATATTTGACACCAAATCCACATAGTTTGGGAGTGGCAGGACTTTTCCAACTTAGTGATTCAAAAAACTTCTGATGTTCATACTCAAGTGCCCTACTTTTAGACTAGCCCTACTACCAAAGGTACTGATTTGGTGAGTGTAAGGCCAGGCCTAGCGATACATAACATTTACTTGTCAGGCTAGAAAACTGAGGTAGTAAGCCCTCTAGTCACACTTTGACAAACACCTAAGGCATTTGCTTCATCTCTGGTAAGATGGCTCTCACCAATAAAGGGTAAAGAAAAAAAAAGCAAATTTGTTTTTTTTAAAGAATACAAGAATTTGGGAATGCTCCTCTCTGGGTTTTGCCCAAGAAGATGTCCAAGACTTTCTAATATGCTCTGTGGGGTTTACTGCACATTCACTGTCATACCACTGGGAGGGGCAATCAGACTCACTCCAGAGTGGTCACTTGGATATTTCTTGAATGTTCTGTTTCATAGGAAACAAAATTGTGGTTATCCTTAAAATATATATCATGTGTTTGGATGTTTTTGACTTTATAACACTCTTTTTATAGTGTGCCAACTACCAGATCCTTTTATAGTGTACAAAAATAGTCACTTTCCTCACATAAACTGTTTTATACATTGTCATGTAATTTTAAGGTACAAAAACTTTCAGAGAAAGTTTTATACAGAGAGGATTCTTAATTTACAACACATTATTGTTATAATACATACCCTTTTTCTTTCACATGATTCAAAATGTCATGTAGAAACTTCTACTTAAAGTTCTTCTTATTTACTTATTTTTGTTAACAAATTTACATTTGACAAAATTATCCCTGAATCACTGTTCATCAAAAACTTTCTAACTCGGGATAATCTATAATTGGGGACCAGGTCTTTTGTTTTATGGACCTTGTGAATTTAGAGACTTAAGAATAGTAACATTTTAAATTTGGTTTTCATTAACTTCGGATGTATGATCATTTAAATGTTTATATGATCATTTTGAGGTTTATCTTTGTGCTATCTTGTTAAAGACAAATCCATGAACAAATTATTGTCTTAATTATGATTAAACAGGAAATGTTTCAAATGTTCCTAAAAATAAGCATGCTGAAACACAGAAAGAGTACCCTTTGTAGGCAAAGAACTGATTTACTATTTAAAATCCACTTCTGTATATTGTTAAATTTTCTTATGGATTTACAAGACATCTCTGGTCTAGTTTTATTTGTTTGTAAGAAATGATGTTTCATATTTTTCATTTGCTTAATCTGGATTATTACTCAGGCAAAATTAATGAAATTCCAATGTGGAAATAATGTCTTCCCACTCAGCATGGATTGAGGATATCCTCACACATTTTAGAGACAACAGCCAACTCTACCCTTAGCGGAAGAAGAGAACCAAGTTTGTGTTCTTATAAGCTGTGCAAAGAGCTTTATATGGGAAGAGAATATTACCCATGCACTTAACTAACATATGAAAAAAGTAAATGACCATCTTCCAATTTACAATGTAACTGTGAAAATGAAAACAACACTTCAGATATTTAATAGCCTTTTTACCTTATGTATTAAATACATTTAAATAATTCAGAAGGTACTAGGAAGGCATAACCACAGAATTAATGTGCAAGAGAGTCAGCAGGGCATTTTTTAAGCACCAATATATATAGCTAACAAGGAGAATGTAGGAAAAGGGAAGAATCAATAAGTAGGAAAATGTTTGTATATCACAACAGGCGTGTATTATTATTATGTGAAATTTACAACACCCACTAGCAAAGAAACATGGGAAACAAAATTAAATTAATGTGTGATTGTAAAAATTATAGTCTCACATAAATAAAACTAAGACTTATGTTTTCCAAATAGAGAAACAAATAGTCATTAAAAATCCAAAGACCTTATGTTCTTCCAAGAAGGAATAAACATTTTTTTAAGTCTGACAATGTTTTCGTGAGCTACTTTACATTGTTCATAGAGTTCTACTATTTATTGTCAAAATAAAAAAAATTAACTTCTAAGTAAATTAAATTAAGGTAAAATTTGATATCATTGTACCAACATCCATATGGTAAAACCTTTCTTTGGATGAAGAGCAAAATTACCTTTCACTGCCTTTTTTATTTCTGAAAATATAGGGGTCCTTTTTCTTCATGCATACATTCATTCAACAAATTCAACAAATATTGGGATATTGAGCATCCCAGTTTACTGGCTTTTGGACATACAGTGCAAACAAAACAAAGATATGATTCCTGCCCTCATGGAGCTTAAAAATCCTCCTGAGCACTTGTTTTTATCCAATCTATGAAATGAATCTTGATACCCCAAAATTCTGCACAGCTGTTAGAATGTTTTATCTTTGGAATATTGCCGGTGTCTGTCCTCATGGGTAGTGCAAGTTCAAGTTATACAATTGGATAAGCCAGATATGGTAAGGACAAACACATTGCATTTAACAATTTTCTGTTTGTGTGGAACTATTTTAGCTCAGAGTCAACAACAGTGTTTTTTACCTTACTTTGGAGTCTGTTTGGCAGGATTTATTTTGCCAGAATCTTGAGGTCTGAGGCAAGGAACACTTGAGTTTCATTGTTTAAGAACTCTGAGAACTGAATTCAAAGCTTAGTTGAATGAAATCATTCACTCACTCATTCTTTCACTCACATTCAGCAAATGCTTGTTGAGAAAAACAGATGATGCTCCCTGCCATTGACAAATTTACGTTCTAGCAAAGGGAGACAAAGAACAGTAGACATACATGAAAAGTACAATGGAAAAAAGAGAAAGTAAAAGTAAAGGAGATTGAAAGTGGTAGGGTCAGAATGACAGGTGGAAATGTTAAATGTAGTAGTTAGGGCAGACCTCATGGAGCAAAGAAGTGAAGGATTTAAGGGAAGAATTAGTGTAAATATTAGAAGGAAAAATGTTCCAAAAGGGAGGTCAGCTGGAACAAACCCCCTAAGGGTGAGCAGGCTTGGGGAAGAGCAGGAAGCTACTCCTTCTTTTGAGGTGAGTAGGAGTGAAGAAGGCAGGAAGGGAAGTCAAGGGTAGCTTAGTGGGGAGGCAGGTGGATTATGTAGAACCCCAAAACCCACTGTCAAGAATGAAACAAGGGAAGCTTTGCAGAATTTTGAGCAGAGGAGTGATGTGATATGACTTAGGTTTTTAAAAGGTGACTCCAATTTTTTGAGGAACCTCCATGCTGTTTTCCAGAGTGGTTGCACCAGCTTGCATTCCCACCAACAGTGTAGGAGGGTTCCCCTTTCACCACATCCTCTACCTTATGACCCAGCAATTGCACTACTGGGTATTTACCCTAAAGATACAAATGTAGTGATCCAAAGGGGCACGTGTACCCGAATGTTTATAGCAGCAATGTCCACAATAGCCAAGTTATGGAAAGAACCTAGATGTCCATCAACAGATGAATGGATAAAGAAGATGTGGTATATATACACAATGGAATACTATGCAGCCATCAAAAGAAATGAAATCTTACCATTTGCGACGACATGGATGGAACTAGAGTGTATTATGCTTAGCAAAATAAGTCAACTGGAGAAAGACAACTATCACATGATCTCCTTGATATGAGGAAGTGGAGATGCAACGGGGGTGGGGGTTAAGGTGGTAGGAAAAGAAAAAATGAAAGAAGATGGGATGGGGAGGGAGACAAACCAAAAGAGACTCTTAATGTCATAAAACAAACTGAGGGGGGTGGGGGGTTGGGAGAGTGTGGTGGGGTTACATTATATGTTTAAGTTAAAAAAGCTTAAATAAAAAAAAAATAAAAGGTGACTCCAGCTGCCTTAGTGAGACTATATTGTGGGGGGAAGCATGCAGGCAGGGAGTCATGATAGGAGGCTCTCACAGAAATCCAGGCAAGAGGTGATGGTGGCTAAGACCAGGATGTTTGTAAAAAAGAAGTTGGATTATGTATATGTCTGGAAGTAGAGCCAATAGGATTTGCTGATGAGTTGGATATGGAGGGTAAGAGAAAGAAGAATCAGGATGACTCCATTTATACACCATATAAACAAGCCCTAATGTTTCTTTACTTCTATATATGATAGATTTCTAGTGGTCTTGTTTCCTAATCTAAGATTCTAGTTAGGTGGCTTTTTTTTTGGGCGGGGGGGGGGGGGCGGTCCTAATCCTTCAATTATTTACTGAAGTTATTTACTCACCATGTGGTAGGTGCTATGAGGGATACAAGATGAGCAGAACATTCTCAAGAAAGATCTCAAGAGGTAATATACAATTAGAGATTGAGATACATACACCATTGAGGTAAAGCAGATCAAATGTTATAGGGAATCAGACAAGAGATGTTTCTTTGAACCCTGAGTAGAAAGGATGGCTCAACATCGAGTTAGCTTGAGCAGAGCTTAAAGAATAACATGGGCTTGGGGCGCCTGGGTGGCTCAGTCGGTTAAAGCCGCTGCCTTTGGCTCGGGTCATGATCCCAGGGTCGTGGGATAGAGCCTCGCATCGGGCTCTCTGCTCTGCGGACAGCCTGCTTCCTCCTCTCTCTCTCTGCCTGCCTCTCTGCCTACTTGTGATCTCTGTCTATCAAAATAAAAATTAAAAAAAAACTATAAAAAAAAAAAAGAATAACATGGGCTTGAGGACTGCCATGCTGGGTTGCATTCCGGGTTGGCAAAGGGACCGGCACAGTGTCCCGTCCAGGCGAGAATGAATGCAGTTTGGCTGGATGGAGCAGCTGGAAATGAAGATTAAGCAAGCTGTCCTCCTATTTCAGAATGCTTTGGCCCAAGGAGATGAGAAAATGAGGAAAGATGAGAAGTGTGGGAATGTGTGAGAGACATTTCAGAGGTAGCACCACTGGGATAGCTAGTATCAAAGGCAAGGCTGGGGATGAAGGCTCTGTCATTGAGAGGATGATCCCGCTGAAATAGAAATAGGGGCATAGAGGGGAAACATTTTCTAAAATATTTCCCTCTGGACCTCAGATGTGAAGTGAAAGGGAAAAAGTAAGTTAGTTAACACATCCCTATTTTCCCAGCAGCAAGTTTGGGGACCTATTTTTCTTGATCTTCTATTTTCTTGGGCTATGACTGTGGTTTATGTGATCTCAGGCACTCTTGGGAAAGCAAAGAAGAAGATGGCAAATAGAAGGCTGATTCCTTTAAGATAGAGATTAAGAAGCACAGAAAAATTTTATTGAATTCTAAAAGAACTTCAGAGGCTTCCAGAAGAGCTTTTCAAAGCTCATTTGTAGCAAGAGCCACAAATAACCACCTGCTCCAGCTCTACTCAGTCCCTCCCCTCAAAACTGAATCGAAATGCAATCTGGCTTCTCTGACTGGAAACTTCTTCCGGTATTTTCCTTAATGGAGCACAGAGGCAGAGGAGGTGAGGAGAAGGTCACTACTTTGAAGGTCTATGAAGCTGAAAATGTTCTGGCTACAGATTTCAGCTGAACCAATTTTGTTTTCCATGGTGAAGTCTAACCAAACAAAATCCTGGGAATACACCCAAAGAGCTTGTATTAGATACTTGAATTTTAGAAGGCAAAGAAGTGGGGGAATCGATTATGTTGGCAAAGAACACATTGTCGGCAAGGTGTTTTTTCACCCTTTTCAGCATTTTCAGAAGTGTTGAAAATCATTAGAAGCAAACACAAATGTTAGAAAGAAGCATTCAGGGGAGCCCTTCCTCCAGTCCAGCATTTTTCAGATACCTCAGCCTCAAGTTTGGGTAGCGCACTCTGAGGGGAGGGAGATGGCATATTTGCTGACGAATATGAATAGCATTTCCTTATGGGCCATATATTTTTCCAGCAGGAAATGGATAATCTACTATGACATTTCAGTGGGTTGGAACAAGATAGATAAATCAAATGCAAGTTGCCCTGTTTCTTTTTCAAATGAAAGACAAATGCCTTAATGGATTAGCAATCATGAAATATATAAGTATTTATAATACAGTACTGCTTTATAACACCATCTGCCAAAGAATGGTATTTATTCATCCACTGATATGAGAACAGATTTTCTTCCACATTATGCAGGGAGGAAATACATCCTAGTGTTAACGAGCATGCACTTTGTATTTAACCAGCCTAAGTAGTAACGAAATTCCTTAGTTGACTGGCTGTGTAATTTTGATAACATTACTTAACCCCACTTTCCTTGTTGATAAAAGGGTGTAATAATAATCTGACTTTTTAAAGTCATTTAGTCTATCAAACAAGGTAATATATGGAAAGCATTCCACCAAATGCCCTACACATGTAAGTACTCAATATATAATAGCTGTTATCATCATTCCAGTGGTCAAAATTGGCTCCGCACCAAGATGAGAGCTTCAAAGTATTTGAACTCTCCAAACTGAATGCTTTTTAAAGGAGTGCTGAGGGGCTGGGTAAAGAAGTCCCTCCTTTGCCCCCAGCAAATAGATCTCTGTATTAACGTTGAGGCATGTAATCAGTCTTCATAGGCTAGGTTATGCCGTAGTAACAAACAATCCCCAAATAACATCAGCACATGACCACACCAATGTATCTTTTGCTCACGGAAGTCTGCATCATGGGTTGAGGGGCCCCAGCCTCATGGAGTGGTCACCATCTCACACACTGCTAGGTCACTCCATCAGAGAGACGTAGAGGGTCTTAAATCAGTGATTGAGTGTTCTGGCCTGGAGGTGGCAAACCATTCCTTCTGTTCACAGTCAGGTGACCTCATCCAACATCAGCATGCTCTGGGATGGTGAGACCTGGAGATTTAATGGACCACACTGATGACTACCACAGGGCCATAGACATTATTGGAAATATACTATTACCTTCCAGGTAGTGGCTCTTAAGGACTTCTTTATTGAGTCATAGAATAATGAATTAAAATATATTGCAGCAGTAATGACAAATGGTGCCTGTGAATTCTGGATGAGACCAGGGTGATCCTTCCAAGCTGGTGGTACATACCACATGTTTGCCTTGAGTTTCTGGGATGCCTGACCACAAAAGAAGGGCCCCAGATTTAGTTCTTCTGTTAAAGAGGTCCAAAGCCATTTTTGACTCTCTGTGGCTTTTTCCCCACTGCCCATGCAAGTTTAAATGGCTTTATCTGTTTTTATCTCACATCTAATGGGCTTAATGTGTTCTAACTGTGTGGCTCCATTTGGTGCCTTGGATGCTATGGCTGAGAGGCGCCATATAAAAAATATTGTTATTGTTATGATGATGAGTTCAAGCACTGGAGGGGAAATTGTGAAATAACTTGGTACTGGAGCTATCATTATTTTCAGCAAAATGAAGTTTGGCTTCTTATTACACTACTAAGCCTTGAAGATTAAATAGTATCTACAGCATGTATCTTAGTGATGGGCCAAAGAAGTCAAAATAAAAATGTTTGATATAGCATTTCATATATTATAAAACAGATGTTTGCTTTTAAGTATTCTTGGTATTTTTAAAAGTTGACAGCCGTATCAGGCATTAAAACAAGAAAAGAAAATATCCACACACTTAGTTTTAATTTTCTTCATTCTTGCTCCCATTCTGATCAGACAGGCCAGCTATGTTAATTAATTTAACCCTTAGTGTTGATCATTTGCCAGTTTGCTGTGAGGTTGAGCAATGTATTGTCTCATTGCTTTAGAAATGCATCATCAAGACGGGAGGTGCATGGAGTTCTGGAAAAAAGGACTGTTTAGGTCCCTTCCCTCATGATGATGTGATATTATGTTCCCATTACTTGAATATTCATTATGGTTTCCCACATGTTTTTGGCTACCTCTGTTTCCTGCAACTGTTTACATTATTAAGTTGGTCTGGATTATAGAAATGTAGCTTGAATGCTGTATATAGTTAGAGGAGCTTGGGATGTTTGCATAGATTGGGTAGATTCCCTTTTTAGCCTAAGAGAATCATGGAAGTTTTCTAAAAGGAGATGAGACAAAATAGTCAGGGTCTTGTTACTGAAGGGCCTCAAACCACAGATGGAAAACACTACAGGGCTTGTCTGAGGAATTCTCTGGCACATCAGGGACTGGCCCTCCCAGTGCCTTGAACCAGATAACTTTCCACAAGGAGCACAGGAAGGCTTCGTTCCTTTTGGGACGGGTAGAGGGGAAAGTTTTGGAGTACATTGCCTGACTCAGGAACATGGCAAATTGGGAGTGTATTGATGCTGCTGTGATCCCAGGGATTCCTACAAGGAAATAAGTGGCATAAAACAAATGGACTTAAAAAGATGAGGCAGTAATGAATACATATTGCATAAGTTATCTGGTAGAACTGTAATCTAGAAAGACGGAGACAACAGACTGGTCAGAAGATGAAATGTAAAATTGTTCTTGGCATGTTCTATTCCAAGACCTCTGAGTTTGGTTTCAAACTTAGACAACCCCCTCTACTTGGGCATCTTGGTGGCTCAGTTGGGTAAGCGTCTGCCTTCTGCTCAGGTCATGATCTTGGGGTCCTGGGATCGAGCCCTGCATCAGGCTCCCTGCCCAGAGGGGAGTCTGCTTCTCCCTCTGCCTCTGCCCCTCCCTCTTGCTTGTGCTCTTGGGCTTCCTCTCTCTCTCAAATAAATAAATAAAATCTTAAGAAAAAAAAAATCCCCTCTTCTTTTGCTCTTTCCCTTACCCTTGGGAAACAGTGTAGCCCATTGGCAAAGACGGGTTTTGGAGTGAGACTGGGTATGAATTCTGGCTCTTCTTACTAACTCTGTGACCCTGAGTAAGTGACTTCCCTCTATGCCTCTCAGTTTCCCCATTTATAAAATGGTGATGATAATTGTAGATTCTGGCATTATCTTAAGAGCTGAAGGAATCAAATGTGTAAGTCCCATAAAATAGTGCCTAGCACATAGTGTTTGTTAAATAAGTAAAATAAATTTCATGTTTTCAAACTCGTTAAAATCTACGGGAGTATAAAATTGATTTCTGGTGTAGGTTCTGAGCTGTTGAAAACAGTAAGTGTAGGGGCACCTGGGTGGCTCAGTGGGTTGGACCTCTGCCTTCGGCTCGGGTCATGGTCTCAGGGTCCTGGGATCGGACCCCACATCGGGCTCTCTGCTCGGCGGGGAGCCTGCTTCCTCCTCTCTCTCTGCCTGCTTCTCTGCCTGCTTGTGATCTCTGTCTATCAAGTAAATAAAAAAAATTTAAAAAACAAAACAAAACAAAACAAAAAAACAGTAAGTGTAGGGGCGCCTGGGTGGCTCAGTGGTTAAGCCTCTGCCTTCATCTCAGGTCACCATCCCAGGTCCTGGAATCAAGTTCCATGTTAGGTTCCCAGCTCAGCGGGGAGTCTGCTTCCCCCTCTTGCACTGCCTCTCCCCTTGATTGTGCTCTCTCTGTCTCTCTTTCTCTCTCTCTCAAATTGATAAATAAAATAAAATAAAAGTTAAAACTTCGATCCCCAACTTGCTGTCATGAATCTGAAACTCACCTAAGCCATCAGGGTCCTGGGAGACCCAGATCTGAAATTGGCAGGTGCCTCGGACTCTGCTGAGGAATCTAGGTTGCGAAGGCAAGCACCGCAGCAGAAGGAAAGAAAACGGTGGCAGCTAGCGTGTATTAAGTGCTCACCGTGTGCTTGGTACTTTTCTAAGAATTTTCTCCTAAGTCCTCACAACTTGACAGGGTAGATGCCATTATCATTCCTATTTTACAGAGAAAGAGACTGAGGCTCTGGTAGATTTGTTGAAGACTCAAGGAGATAGAGCTGGGATGTGAAGTCACATGCTCTGGTTCCAGACCCACACTCTTAATTACCTTGATGTATTTTCTCAAACCCAGTAGCTACGAAGTCAACACATTTATATGGACATCTGTTATATGTCCTTACACGCACTTCATAACCTCTTGGAGTTCCATGCTGCTCTTCTGTGGTAATGGAATAAAATGCATTAATGGATATTTTAAAGTGCCTAAGGTCATTGTGAGGATTGAATTAGGGAACAACCAGAAAGCACTCAGCCCCAAGCCTGGTTTACAGCAAGGACTCACTAAGTCACATAGTCTCATAAGTCACATAGTCTCAGATGTTCCCGTGTATGAGTTACAGAATGTGATGGGACTCCTTCTTACCTGCCTTTGCATTGTGATGGCCCACCAGCTCTTGAACTCTCGATTTTTATATAGTTTATCAATTCTGCCTCTCAGGAATGGGCGTACACAGAAGTTGAAGTACAAGGCATTGCCATTTTCCTAGAATCCTATAGACTACCTATCCCTGGGGGAACCCCTAAGGGTATTTCACACACGGTCTTCAGTTAGAGGTGAGTAAGCCTAGAAGCTATGCCACCTAGCACCCTTCATGGTGAGGGGCATGAGGATACCCAGAACCTTGACCACTAGTTGTTAGACTAGGTGGTCTTCTCAAAAGGCTGGAGCCTGCAGTTCTGGATTTGATGACAAGTGAATGCTGTGGTGGACACATGTTTCAGTGTTTTCTAGTTTGACTGACTTTATTAAAGCAGAAGAAAGACTTCCCCACTTTAGTTTATCCCTTAGTGGCCATGACTCAGTTTCCCTCCCTGCCTCTTTCTATGGGCACAATGTTCATGGTTCTTTCAAAAATAAACATGTCCAGGGTGCCTGGATGGCTCAGTCATTTGCTTCTGCCTTCAGCTCAGGTCATGATCCCAGAGTCCTGTGGTGGAGTCTCACATCAGGCTCCCTGCTCAGTGGGAAGCCTGCTTCTCCTGCCTGCTGCTCCCTCTGCTTGTGCTTTCTCTCTCTGACAAATGAATAAATAAAATCGTAAAAAAAAATTTAAATAAAATAAAAAATGCCCTATTTTCAGTCGTCAAGTCAATGGGAATTTGCCTGTTTAAGGCCAAGAATATGGAATCTCTTTTAAAGAAATGCATTTATCTCCCAAATTACCAGCTTTGGAGACCAACTTCTTATTTATTTATTTTGCTTCCTGTGGATACAAAACATTTTGATATAATAGATATTGATATAGAGCTTAGATAATAGAGAGAAGACTGCCTAGACAACTGATTTAAATCCTCAGGATCAGGGCATCTGGGTAGCTCAGTTGGTTAAGCGTTTTCCATCACTCAGGTCATGATCTCAGGCTCCTGGGATTGAGCCCCAAGTGGGGCTCCCTTCTTAGCAGGGAGTCTGCTTCTCCCTCTCCTTCTGCCTCCCACCCCATCTCATGCTCTTTTTCATTTTTGTTCTCTCTCAAATAAATGAATACAACAGTTTAAAAAAAGTCTTCAGCATCAAGGATGTTGGAATAAATACAGTTGCCATGAAAATATAGTGTTTAGGAATATGGACATTTAGATGGTAAGTGACTTCTACATTTATATGTCCTGGCCCAAAATTGTCCCTGAATTCAAGACTTGCGTAGCTAAAGGCCCACTGACCTCTGCCCTTGGATGTTTCCTAGGCACCTCAAATAGCATGTCCAAAAGAGAATTTGACTTCTGATTTCACCAAAACCTGTCCATACACAATTCATTCAGTCTTCCTATGTGGCAAATGACCCCACCAGTTTTCAACCCAGAAACACAGGATTGTCCTTTGATTCTTTTCTTTCCTTTCACAGCTACCCTGGCCCATGTACTCCATAAGCAAATCCTGTCATTCTATCACCAGCATAGCTCTCAAACACATCCACTTTTCTTAAACTCTCCAGGCACCAATCTTAGTCCGGGCCACCACCACTTTTTGGATCTACCCACAGCAGCCTTGAACAGCCTCATTCTCTGCCTAGCAATGGGAGCGTGCTGTTACTGCTCTCGAAACTCCACGGAACTCAAAATAAGATCCACTTCACTACCGTAACTTTTAAAAAAGACTTTACTTATTTATTTGAGAAAGAGAGAAAGAGAGAGAGAGTGCACAAGTTGGGGGGGGGTGGAAGAGAGAGAGCAAGAGAGAAAAAGAGAATCTCAAGTAGACCCCATGCTGTGTGCAGAGCCTGGACGAGGGGCTGACCTCACCACCTGAGATGATGTGAGCCAGGAATCAGACCCTTAACCAGCTCAGCCACCCAGGTGTCCCATCACTACCATAACTTCTAAATTCCTGTGCATGCTCTACTCTGTCTCTCCCTCCAACTGAATTTAGAACCTCCCTTCTACTAAATTATGTTCTAGCCACATTGGATCTTTTTTGAGTTTCTTGAACATCAAACCTGTTCATGCTGCCTGCAATCTTTCCTCCACTAGTGGTACGGATAGATCAGTTTAGGACTCAGCCTAGGGATCATCTAATCAGTTTGCCCTTATAACGCATGCCATCTACAACAGTCCTTTCCTGGCACCCTGGCTTCTCCCCACTCTGCCTATGATGTTCTCCTCTTTCCAGCTATATTTTAAATAATTTTATAATTTCTATAAAATTTTAACTATTTATGTGTTGACTTGTTTATGGTCTGTCTCCCAAATCAAAATATAAATTCCACCAGAGTAGGGACCAGGTATGTTGGCTAATACATATCTAGGTCATAGAGCCAAGATTCTGGCACAGGGATAGATGTTAAAAAATTACATGTTGAGTTGATTAGTGGCTAAATTAGTTAATTAAAATGACATAAATGATATTTATTCAACAATCTTTAACTGTTAGCAATCTTTAGTTCAACAAATTTATGTCAAATGACAGACCATGGACCTTGGACCATGGAACCTGATGTACAGGAGATCTTGTCCTAGTGTTCATATTTTTTTAGCTAGATAACCTTAGACAAACCAACTAACCCTTTAAAGGACCTCAGTTAAAATGCCCATTGGAGGAAGCTGTGTTTTTTTTTCAATGCAGCCACCGAAGGGGGAGGCTGCATGAAGCACCATCTGCCAAGCCTTCCCAGCGTCTGCATCTGTGGGCCAGTTGCTGGGCTCTTCCAGGTGCAACAGAGCCTTTGAGGTGAAGATGAATGAAGGTCGTTCTGATGTTTTCCAGAAACTGTTCAGAGGATGGCTGTGATAAAACCACTAGGAGCACAACTGCACACAATGAGAGTATACTTAGGTGCAGATGAATATTCAAGTCCATAACTATCATTGTTAAACTTTTTTCTTACTTCAGAGAATGCAGTTGGAAGGAAAAATGGAGAAGGTCAAGAAGACATGAATGGAAACATGATGAAAACTAATATTTAACACTGGTCACCTCACAATAAGTTGCATAGAAAAATACCTGTTTGGATACTTGTAATTGCTGGGCAGTAAAGTCTATTATCTTTAAAATATATAAAATGTTTGGGGCACCTGGGTGGCTCAGTGGGTTAAGCCTCTGCCTTCGGCTCAGGTCATGATCCCAGGGTCCTGGGATCAAGCCCCGCATCGGGCTCTCTGCTCGGCAGGGAGCCTGCTTCCCTTCCTCTCTCTCTGCCCGCATCTTGCCTAATTGTGATCTCTGTCTGTCAAATGAATAAATAAAATCTTAAAAAAATTATAAAAAAATTATATCAAATGTTTAAACAGCTCTATTCTCATAATCAATGTTCAGACTTATTTTTAACATACTTTAAGGATAGTGTGTTTTTGTCAATAACTAGCTCATTTGTGGAATGGGCCCCCTCCTTTGAGGAGGCAGTCAGCTGGAGAGACATTCTAGTACCTCAGTTCTCCTGCCTCTTTCTTGCCTTAGGGGATTGCAGCAAACTAGATAACCATGGAGGCCTCCCCTTCAGAACCTGCTATGATACCTAACACAAGTATTTGGAATCTCTTAAACACCTTAATGAATCATCCCTTATAAGTAAAGAGTTCACCTGTGACCTACACAGTTTTTTTTTTTTAATTTAAATCTTATTTTATTCTTTGTTTTTACCTTTGAATAAAAAAGTAATCATGGGGAAAATAAAAAAAATGGAGGACCTCAGTTTTCTGATCCATAAAATGAGAGTTATTATGGTCTGTGGGGGAGGCTGGGTGGCGCAGTCAGTTAAGCATCCCACTCTTGATTTTGGCTCAGGTAATGATCTCAGAGTTGTAGATCAAGCCCCACATCAGGCTCTGTGCTGGGTGTGGAGCCAGATTAAGATTTTCTCTCTCTCTCCCTCTCCTCCTCCAACTCGCCTCACCCATGTGCGTACTCTCTCTCTCTCTAATAAAAGTGTGGGGGGAGAGAGAGAGAGAGAGTTACAATGGTCTCTATTTTATAAGTTGAAAAGTCCAATGAGATAATGCAAATAAAAAATACAATCTACACTCATTACAGATCTTTAAGAAAGGATGGTTGCCATTATCTTCATTTTGTAGCAGTGAAAAGCATAGAGGGCGCATGAGCAAACACAACTGGCATTTTCCTGCCCTCATAGGGGATACAGACAACTAAACAGATGATGTAATACACCATACTTAGTTCTATTATAGAAGATGAACAAGTAATATGCCCTACTTGAATGATCTTGGCATCAAAGTCAACTGGAGTTTTTTTGTTTATATTCCATCAGTTACTTAAAATCTTGCCATGTTTTTTTTTCCTCATTTGCCTCATATTTGGATCTTCATTTTCTTACACAATTTTTTTCTAGAGTTTCCATTCCTTTTCCATTTCTACCTTATTGACTGTCCTTATGATCCTGAGGTCTTCCTTCCCTGTACTCCTTGGTTGGTTCCCACTGTGTACATTTTATCCTTCTATTATTTACTCCCATGTTTTATTGGACTTAACATCAAGTAACCTACTTGGTAAACTTACTTAATCTTTGAAAGTTTGAACATGTCTTCATATTTGATTAATCATTTGTGTGGATATGCAATTGTAGGCTTAATATCATTTTCATATAGAAAATTGAAAGCAAGCTTCATTTTTCTTCAAGTTTGCTAGTACAAACTAGTAAGTTAGTCTAAACTGACACAATCTCTCTGCTTTCTGTCCTACTTCTCTTCTAAGACCTGTCCCTCTCATAATCACTGATTTTTTTTTTACTTTGTTTAAGCTTTATTTAAACATATGATGTAACCCCACCACCCTCACCCAACCCCTCTTCCCCCCACCCCCCTCAGTTTGTTTTATGACATTAAGAGTCTCTTTTGGTTTTTCTCCCTCCCGATCCCATCTTCTTTCATTTTTACTTTTCCTACGATGGAATACTATGCAGCCATCAAAGGAAATGAAATCTTACCATTTGCGACGACATGGATGGAACTAGAGCGTATTATGCTTAGTGAAATAAGTCAACTGGAGAAAGACAACTACCACATGATCTCCCTGATATGAGGAAGTGGAGATGCAACGGGGGTGGGAGTTAAGGTGGTAGGAAAAATAATCACTGATTTTAAGATCAGAACCTCTTGGGGGTGAAATGGACTATTAACATGCACTTCCTCTCAGTCATTTGGTGGAATATTCTGGGCTTCATCTTCCTCTACCTCTTTTGACATATCAACATTATCCTTTCCTTGTCATTCTTAAATTTATTGAAACATCTCATTTATTAGTGATGCTACCACACATTCTCTTCGCTCATAAAGTTTTATAATTGTTAGTTTCTAAATTTTTATGTCTGTGGCATTTCAGAAAAGAGTGATTTGTGTTCAAAGCCACCCAAAATACAGCTTGAAATTACTGTACATACAGGTTGCCTTCATTTAAATGCACTGTAATTTATATAACCAGTGCTTAAGTGCTGGACATATTTTCCAAATATTTTTTCAACATGGTAGCTATGTGACCTTTTCATCTGGAAGGTAGGAGTAGGAGATAGACCTATGGGCACAGTATATGAAGGAATGTGTTGGTAAACACCTAATCCTAACAAGTAAGTTTGGGAACTTAAAGTTGTTGTTTTTTTTTTTTTTAATGTACAGAATAACACACAAAGAAGCCTTACAACCTAAGAGTTAGAAAGCTGTGTGGGAAGCAGATAGGTATTAAGAGTATTGAGCATATTTTGAAATTTGTATAGATCCTTGCCTATGGAATTTGTGAACATCCTGATTAAAGCCATTGAAGAACATTTTTAAAACATAATTTCTCCATTCAAGTGTAGGAACACTTTTAAAACTCTTCATATTTAGTTGACAAAATTCCCGCCAGGAGGACAGTACCAATTTGCACTCCTTCCAGTCACTGACCTCTTAAAAACAAACCAAAATAGCCACAATATTTGATAATTTTATAAAAAAATTGTACCTTATTATTATCTTCATATATATTTCTTTGATTATTGCTGATACTGAATATCATCCACATTATATTACTCAGATGCTCAAACCAACCCTCGGTAGGTATTATCAACCTCGTCTTAGAAATGTGTAGACTGAGGCTCAGGGACTTTAAGAATTCTCAAGATCACACAGCTTGCAAGTGTTTGAAAGCATATGTGAACATAGATGTTACTTGCCAAAAAGTAATTTAAGAATATGTGACTTATCTGCTCATCTTTTTTTAATGGAAGATCAAATTATTCATTCTTTCTGGACCTTAGATGTAAATAATTATGTCAAACATTTTGTACTTATTGAGACAAATGCATTTTAAAAGGCCTTTATTCCTTGTGTGCAAAGCCTACACTGGGAGGGATGTCCCTGGTATGTAGGAGTATTGCACAGGATTGCAAGAACAGAAGATTTCAATGGACTCCTAAGAACTTAGCTTTCTCTGGGATCTGGATATCACCTTTATTTGTCCCATTGCATGCATATATATAAGAGACTATAAATTTTGTTTTTTAATAACCCACATGGCAAAACAATATTTTAAAAATGTATAAAAATTACAATTTGAAAATTGCCTGTACAGCACATGTATATACACCATACTTTGATCTTAAATTACATGAATGAACCCCAGCTTCAGAATCTTTCTGAACTCAACTATATGCAAAATACCTTTTTGCAAAATATGCAAAATATGCAAAAAAGGGCTTATGGAAAAGTATATACAATTTAGTAAACAGTGATATGGCTTCCTTAATAACATGTAATTATTTAAAGAAACATAAACTTTCCAAATATACAGTATTTTCCAAGTGCCTTAATGCTAGCAAGTCTAAAAAACAAACAATACTATCCTAGTTCTTTAATAATACCATTCTAGTAAATGGTAGTTAGTAATACCATTCTGAATTAATACTTTTTTGTGAGACACCTGGGTGACTCAGTCAGTTAAGGGTCTACATGTGGCTCAGGTCATGATCCTGGAGTCCTGGGATTGAGTCTTTCATATGGCTTCCTGCTGATTAGGGAGCTTGCTTCTCCTCTTTCTCTGACAAATGGATAAATAAAATCTTTATTTAAAAATGGGACTTTTTTGCACAGAATGTTAAATACCTCTCATCCAGACTGGTAGTAGGGTCTTCGGGGTAGATCTAGAAGCTACAGACACAGAAGGTCACATAAGTATCATTCCATTTATATGCAATATCCAGAATAGATGACTCCAGAGACAGAAAGGAAGTTCGTGGTTTTTGCCAACGGTTCACGGGAGGGCTGAGTTGAGGGAAACTGATAGAGGGAAAGAGAGTCTGCCTTTGGAGTGATGGAAATGTTTCCCAACTCTTACAAAGAGGTGGTCATTGCACAGAATAGAGACTATGAAATGTCAGTGAACTGTTCACTTTTAAAGATTTTATTTATTTATTTGACAGACAGGGATCCCAAGTAGGCAGGGAGGCAGGCAGAGAGAGTGTGGGGGAAGCAGGCTCCCTGCCAAGCAGAGCCCGATGTGGGGCTCGATCCCAGGACCCTGAGATCATGACCTGAGCTGAAGGTAGAGGCTTTAACCCACTGAGCCACCCAGGCCCCCCCTATTCACTTTTAAATGGTTCATTTTCTGTCATGTGAAATTCATCTCAAAAATTATTATTTGTTTAAAAACCTACATTCTTGCACACAACAAACTTGGGAACTGATTCTTACTTCCTACTGTGTGATGTTGGGCAGGTTATTCTCATTCCCTAACCTGCACCCTCACTCTAACCCTTGTACCCAAAGCCTCCTTGACCTCCAGTATCAGTCCAGGTTTGTTGTGAGGTTTGTCAGACATGATCACTCACTGGCTGACACACCCTAAGTTCTGACAAAATGGAAGCTGCCATGCTGGGACCACCCACAGTATCCCAGCAGCATTGCCCAGTCCAGATTCTTGGTGTAGTCAAGTGACTCTTTCCCACCTAGGAGTCTCACTCCAGGTCATTCAGGTAGGAAGAAGCCACATGACATTGATTCTCTCAGTGGCATCCTTCTTTTGAAAAACATGTTTTAGGTTAGAACTGTTTTTTTTAAAGATTTTATTTATTTATTTGACAGAGATCACAAGTAGGCAGAGAGACAGGCGGGCGGGGGGGCGGGAGCAGGCTTCCTGCTGAGCAGAAAGCTAGATGTGGGGCTCGATCCCAGGACCCTGGGTTCATGACCTGAACTGAAGGCAGAGGCTTTAACCCCCTGAGCCACCCAGGTGCCCCCAAAGCTGTTTTAATTAATGTCAAAATTGGAACAGACTTGGAGAACAGTGAATAAGGACCACATCCCAAAATATTATCAGCCTTGTCATGAAAGTAGTGGATCCTGCCTCCCCTTGACCCTTGACTGAAAAGAGACCGACTAGTGAGGAAACAGTTTACACTGGGGCCTTTAGAAGGAAGTGTGAGCTTCCATGCAGATTATAAAATGAAACAAATGAATAAACAAACAAAAAGCAGAGACAGACTCATAAATACAGAGAACAGACTGGTGGTTGCCAGAGGGAAGGGGGAGGATGGACAAGATGGGTGAAGAGCAGTGGGTTGTATGGGCTTCTGGTTATGGAGTGAATGAATCAGGGGGATGAAAGGTACCACATTGGAAATGTAGTCAGTGGTACCATGTGTGTGTGGTGGCTACACTTGTGGCAAGCACAGTGTAATGAGTAGACTAGTTAAATCACTGTGTTGTACTCCTGAACCTAATGTAACATAATGTGTCAACTCTACTTCAGTAAAAAAAAACAATTTAAGACATCGGCATATTTCAAAGAGCTGGAGCAAACAATCCTAAAATTTGTATGGAACCAGAAGAGATCCTGAATTGCTAAGGAAATGTTGAAAAAGAAAGACAAAACTGGGGGCATCACGTTGCCCGATTTCAAGCTTTACTACAAAGCTGTGATCACCAAGACAGCATCGTACTGGCATAAAAACAGACACATAGACCAATGAAACAGAGTAGAGAGCCCAGATATAGACCCTCAACTCTATGGTCAAATAATCTTTGACAAAGCAGGAAAAAATATCCAGTGGAGAAAGACAGTCTCTTCAATAAATGGTGCTGGGAAAATTGGACAGCTATGTGTAGAAGAATAAAACTCAACCATTCTCTTACGCCATACACAAAGATAATCTCGAAATGGATAAAAGACCTCAACATGAGGCAGAAGTCCATCAAAATCACAGAGGAGAACATAGGCCGTAACCTCTTCGACATCGGCCACAGCAACTTCTTTCAAGATATGTCTCCAAAGGGGTGCCTGGGTGGCTCAGTGGGTTAAAGCTGCTGCCTTCGGCTCAGGTCATGATCCCAGCGTCGTGGGATTGAGCCCCGCATTGGGCTCTCCGCTCTGCGGACAGCCTGCTTCATCCTCTCTCTCTGCCTTCCTCTCTGCCTACTTGTGATCTCTGTCTGTCAAATAAATAAATAAATAAATAAAAAGATATGTCTCCAAAGGCATAGGAAACAAAAGCGAAAATGAATTTTGGGGACTTCATCAATATCAAAAGCTTCTGCACAGCAAAGGAAACAGTCAACAAAACAAAGAGGCAACCGACGGAATGGGAGAAGATATTCACAAATGACAATACAAAGGGCTGATATCCACGATCTATAAAGAACGCCTCAAACTCAATACACACAAAACAGATAATCATGTCAAAAAATTAACAGAAGGCATGAACAGACACTGCTCCAATGAAGACATACAAATGGCTAACAGACACATGAAAAAATGTTCATCATCATTAGCCATCAGAGAGATTTAAATCAAAACCACATTGAGATACTACCTTACACCAGTTAGAATGGCCAAAATTAACAAGACAGTAAACAACATGTGTTGGAGAGGATGTGGAGAAAGGGGAACCCTCTTACACTGTTGGTGGGAATGCAAGTTGGTGCAGCCACTTTGGAAAAACAGTGTGGAGATTCCTTAAGAAATTAAAATAGAGCTACCCTATGATCCTGCAATTGCACTACTGGGTATTTACCCCAAAGATACAGATGTAGTGAAAAGAAGGACCATCTGTACCCCAATATTCATAGCAGCAGTGGCCACAGTTGCCAAACTAGAAAGAACCAAGATGCCCTTCAATGGATGAATGGATAAAGAAGATGTGGTCCATACACACTATGGAGTATTATGCCTCCATCAGAAAGGATGAATACCCACCTTTTGTATCAACATGGACGGGACTGGAAGAGATTATGCTGAGTGAAATAAGTCAAGCAGAGAGAGTCAATTATGATATGGTTTCACTTACTTGTGGAGCATAAGGAATAACACAGAGGACATTGGGAGATGGAGAGAAGTGAATTGGGGGAAATCAGAGGGGGATATAAACCATGAGAGACTGTGGACTCTGAGAAACAAACTGAGGGTTTTGGAGGGGGGAAGGGTGAGAGGTTGAGTGAGCCTGATGGTGGGTATTAAGGAGGGCATGTATTGCATGGAGCACTTGGTGTGGTGCCTAAACAATGAATTCTGGAACACTGAAAATAAATTAAAAAAAAAAAAAAAAAAAAAAAAAGAGCAAGGAGAAGAAAGAAGCAAACATTTGGCCATCCGTTGAAAGGTGCCATTTGTCTGTACTGGATGGTGTGTGTCATGCAAAAGTGTGGCTTGATGGTCTGGGGAGGTCTGTGTCCTCTTCCTCTATCACCAACAGTGGCTTCAACCATAGTACGCTTTTATTAATGGGATTCTCCAAAGAGCTTGAAGCACATTTGCTGCTCTCCTCACTGAACTTGTGTTACCCACATGCGCTTTGGTTTTGCATCCTTCCTCTGCACACCCCAAATCAAGAGCAGGCTGGAAACATTTTTATGAGATAGAAATGCACTGTTTTGTAGTCGTCTAGTGACTATATAATTTGTTTTCCCAGAACCTAATCAAATGAGAGGTGAAGAACAGCCAACATAAATACCATTTATTGAGTGAGGCAGCAAAGGTAAAAATCTACTGAAACACTGCGCTCACCATTGCCTGGCCAGCTTCTCTGTGGAAGGGTGGGAAAGGAAGAGCAGGCCACCGAGCTCACACAGAGTGCATAGCCCTCAGTGCCAAACTGTGCCAATGGATATGGACTGGAGTCCCAGTGGTAGTAGCTATTACCCATGTGACCTTGAGCAAAACTTGAGCTTTTGAGGCTTTCGCGTCCATACAATGAAGAATGAGGATCATCGAATCCATTTCTAGTAGTTGTTGAGAGTCCTGTTTGAGTTACCCTATGCACAGTGGCTCAGGGCTCTGCAAACAGCTGCCAATAAATATCCCCTCCTCCTTGCATGGCACATACAAACCCAGATCTCCCTGACAGTGAAACTCGCACCCAACACCTCTTCTGCCACCAAAAGGCTTCAGCAGGGTTTGGTGGTGGTTTAGTTGATCTGCAGCCTGCTAAAGTAAACCTTACAGTCTATATAGGAGATACTGAATAATAAATGTCTGGATTACCTTCACCTGGTGTCAGATATCCAGCTTCAGAGATAGACAACGTGTGCCTGTGGTCCTTGTTCTTTTGGATGCAGAGAGTCAACCCAGTTGAGTGACCAATGTCTCAGAGTCTTAGTGACAGGACTGGCCACTTCTGTGTGGGACTGGCACACACCAGGCACATACATGTCCCCCACTCCCCCATCCCCACATAGGCAGGTCAGATGACCACTGCATACCTGGATGAATTCGAGTCAAGAAAACTTCATGTAAAAATAGACTTCTTTCCAAAATGTGCCACCATTTTGTAACTGGCAGTGATATTTTTGGCATTCATTGAAAACACCCCAGGCTGCTTGGGTAATGATTTTCCTAGGGTTAGTCATTAACAGGCTTCCCGCTTTCCTCTCTTTTTGACAGGCCCAGCTGTGAGATACAGTAAGTTCCAGATGTCAGAGGCCAGGCCGCCCCCCCTGCTTGGGCAGCACACCACGGACATCCTGAAGGAGGTCCTTGGATACGACGACAGGGCTATTGGGGAGCTGCTTGGTGCTGGAGTGGTGACCCAACATGAAGCCGAATGATCAAAAATGCTCTTAATACCACAATCAGACTATACTTCATTAGTGAAGGCAGTTGTCTTTCTGGACCCTTTTCTCCAGGTTTTTCTCCAGGTCTGGTTCCTGCCTCTGCAAGAAAAGTTAGAGTAATTCCAGATTTCCTGCCTGGTGCTCCCAGAATGGCTCTGGTATCAGTGCATCTAGGGCTTTTATATCCCACCTTCTACTCCTTACTGTTCTCTCCCCCACTGCAGATAATAGATTAATTGTGGATTTGTGGGATTTTTTTTTTTTTGTAAAGATTTTTTTTCCTGGAAAAATACATTCTTCATTCTAATTACATTAATAGCCTAAACGTTTGCCCCTCCAGCCCACGCAGGTCTGAAAAAGAGCAGATCTCTTGACATTCTCTACTTGCACATAAAGTCTTCATTCAAATCTTTTTTAGGAAGTCAAAGCAATAAGCAGAATGACAGTTTCAGTGATTGATTTTAAACAGAATAACTTAATTTTGAGCTCGTGAGTCCTTTGTTAATCTGCAATTTAAACCATGGATTTTGTTGATGTCTGTTAGGAAAACTGAGCTTCCTTCTCCCCATGGAGATAAATATTTGCTTTATGTTGTATTTCCCTGATTATTTTATGATATGTGGCAGAAAATCAATTTCCATTGCTGTATGTTGAGGTGCATGGATCTATCTGCATTAGGGGGTGAAGAGCAGCTCTTTAATCAGCACCTTAATTTGAGCCAAGTACAAATGCAATAGGTTTTTAAATGAGTGTCAAATGACCATCTAGGTATTGAATAATGTTTAAATAATAGGAGAACAGAAACCATTCCTCCGTAATCTGAGCACTCACTGGAGAGGAATATATTGTGCCTTAGTATTAAGTATTTGCATTTAAATATTAAGGTATTTATCAGAGAACTTAAAGCATAGAAAATGTTTTCTGTCTAGAAGGTGGCAACTGATCTGACTCTATGTTCCAGGATAAACTGTTGCTCAGGCTGCCAGTCCCCCAAGCCCAGATATAGACCAAGGCATCACATGACCTCCTGATCAATATCCCAACGTGATCTGAAGTCATAACTGTTAGGCACACAGTTTGCAGCTGTCTCATGACCTACCATGTGGCAATTGAAACTTAAGTTAGAGGTGTCTATCTTTCAAACTGTGATTTAGAGCTGGTTTTCCTTTCATGTTCTTTTTTGATGGGGATGATTTGAGCCATTTGTCCATGCCATGAGCCCCATATATTTCTATAAACAGGGATTGCAAATAAATAAGAAATGTGTCTTCTCACAATGTCTCATGGGACTTTTTAGAAGAATGCCTACTAATTCTTGGAAGAGCTATTGTCCCCCCTGCTTTGCTCTTTGGGGACATTTCATTCTGAAACGCTCCTGCTGTGATTCCATGAGTTAGACTTTCATCCCACAAGGGTAATGCCTTCTGCAGAGCTTTTCCCACAATGGCTAGATAACACATTTGGAGACATTCGCTTCAGGTCAGGCATCTAAATGAAATTCCTCCATGTCTATACAATCAGGAATAAAAATAGCAAAAGACGAGATGACAGAGAATTGGCAAAGTCACATGATCTTGAAAATCAGATTCATCATTTCTCCTATGGGTCTGAGTAGATACCTTGAAATGCAGATTACTTGACTAGTGAGCAATCACCCTAAATATCTGGGTAGCCTGTGTGGGAGGATACTGATCATTCAGGGTCACAAAATGCCTTTAAAACCTTGAAATCCTTCAAGACTGAAAAAGTTACCATTGATGACTGTCTCCAGTGTAATCCTGTATCCAGATTTCCACCTACACAATTCAGAATGACCCAAGAGAACTTTGAACCTGTTCATCACCCAAAAGAAAGCATTTACTCTCCTGACTTAGTGAGAGAAATCATTTAGAATATATTTCAAGTTCAGATCGATAATTAGTCCTGAAAGAAACATTGCACTGGCTAAAATTGCTAGCAATATGCCCAGATCAAGTTATGCTTATAAACAAATGTGCTGTTTTAATTATCAGGGCCTATTTTCTTACACATTCCCACAGCTGAGCACACCACTAAGAGACCATATGCTCAAGTTCAGTGTGTGTCAAGGCCTGCCTTCTGGCAGGTTTGTGTCTGAGGTTGACTTAGAATTCTTTGAAACTTAATGGGTTAATCATTATGGAACTAAGGGTGTGTCCACAAGCAACTATTCTTCCTTCTCTTGATTTTGTCCTTAAACTTTTTGATGCCATGATTTTCTGGTTGATCTGGTTAAATGCTGGAAATGGTATTTTCCAGCATGCACTCTGATATTCTGAACGCTTCTCTAGAGGAAGAGAAATGAACATTGACCAAGTGTGTGTGACTAGTGTGTGACTAGTCCAGCTACTTGAACTAGTTCTATGTCTTTGATCCATCTACTAGGAGTTGGAAGTGCAATCTTGATTTTAAAATCACAGCAGGTCTCATGGGCTATTTCATATGAGGTCATTAGGCTACTTTTCCCATGTAGCCCCATACTGGGGAGCTTTTGCATGAAGACTTTGTGACCCCTGTTTTAAGCCTTTTTCAGGGAAATTCACCCTATTTCTGGGTCACCTAAATTTGATATTTCACCTCTGTCTCTCATCCCATGACATTAAAATGTTGTCTGCTTGAAAAGCTTTGTAGATGTATGTCTTTCCTATCACTCTCCCATATGGCTTAATGCTGCCTTCATCCACAGGACTCTGAGAAAGAATGCCAGCCTGGAGATGGACAGACTGTCTAGATCTACCTCTCCTCTGACTGCTCACCATGGGTTCTCAACTGGCAAAGGAGATGAGTGGAAAAAAAGGCACATGACTCACTTTCCATACCCTGACCCTGGGCTGTTCGTATTCAATCTTGTTCCTAAGATTATGAGATTCTTCTTATATTTGCCTCTGTTTATGGGATACTATCTGCCATAGTCAGCCCTTATAATTGATGAGAGTCTTTTTTTAATTTTTTTAAGGATTTTTATTTATTTATTTATTTGATGGAGAGAGAGAGAGAGAGATCACAAGTAGGCAGAGAGGCAGGCAGACTCTCTGCTCTCTGCTCAGCAGAGAGCCCGATGCGGGACTTGATCCCAGGACCTTGAGATCATGACCTGAGCTGAAGGCAGTGGCTTAACCCACTGAGCCACCCAGGCGCCCCTGATGAGAGTCTTAAGACATAGTGGGTCTTAAAAAAAATTGTTGTTCGCCTTGAACACTGTAGTATTAATGGTCCTTATGAGGCCAGAATACCAAGCTCACATCTTTTCCTTCTTTATTTTGAGGTACTAGGACAGTTATAGTCATCATTTGATAGGGAAGATGAAAAAGTAAAAAAAAAATACATACTTCCATTCCAAACAGCAGTTAAGAAAAACAAAACAAAACAAAAAAAACACATCACAGAGGCTCTCCTATTGGTGTGTAGAAGTTTTCTCAGATATCAGGACAAAGTTGTATTCCTTCTTACAATTCTAGAATAGCAATACCAGAGTTGAATGTTTTATAAATTGTTACTCTCATAAGATACTTAAATAGTTCTCTATATAGTCATACCAAGCTATCTTCTGAACACAAATGACCTAAAATGGACCCTCTAATGGTTTTAAACCAGGCTGTCTATGTGCAGGACACATTTATGTGGTGGGATTAGTGGGCTGTGAGCAACTCCAAGAGACACGTATCCCCCAACACCCAAAAACAAGTCTTCCAGCATCACTCTAGAAGTATTATAGACAAATGAATGCAAATACTTCACACTCATATTTATTCCACATATGGGGGGGCACAAAAAAGTGAGAGTTTTGAAAAAAAATGAAAGTTGGAATATGACAATTTGATTAGCAGTAAATGAAAAGAGAAAGCATGCTCAGGTCAGACAGACCCAAGGCTGCATTTGTTCTAGAGACCCTGGTGAAACCCTAGCAGTCTGAGCCCAGCCTGACCTGTAGATGCCAAGAGGGAAGGCGAGCTCTAGAAGGAGCTCAAACACTACCTGGGAAACAAATTTCATCCACCTCAAAATTTTTCTTGAGAAATAGCTCTTTTACCCTATTCCTTAAGACCTTAACATTAAAGGGTCTGCCCAGTCTCCTGTCTCTTTGCAACATTCTTAATGAGAGGCTGTGGTAGGTAGCATAATGGCCCACCAAAGATACCTGTGTCCTAATTCCCAGAACCTGTGAGTATATCACAGTCCACTACAAGAGAGAATAAAGGTTGTTAATCAGCTGACCTTGAAATGGGGAGCTTATCCTAGATTATCCTGGCGGGCTCTGTGTAATCACAGGGGTCTTTCAAATGTGGAAAAGAGTCAATGTCAGAGAGATGTGATATAAGGAAGACTTCAAAAACCATTACTGGATTTGAAATGGAAATTAATGAAGGAGTGTAGGTATGTTCTAGAATATGAAAAAGGACAAGAAAAAGGGACTTTCCCTTCGAGCTTCCAGAAGGAACATACTCCCTACTTGATCCTTAGCCCAGTAAGACCGGTTTTTGACTCATGATGAACTTCTGATCTCTAGAACCACAAGGCAATATATTTGTATCATTTGAAGCCACTAAATGTGTGATATTTTGTTATAACACCAGTAGGAAACTAATACAGAGGCTGTTCTGCCTTTATTTGAATGTCTAAAGTGACAGAAAAATTACTACTTTCAAAGTGATCAATTGATACCTCGTAACTCTAATTTTTTCTTTCTTCCTTCCCCCCCCCCCTTTCCTACCTTTCTTTTTTCTCATTATTAGAAGCTCCAGTCCTTCCTTTCTTTCTCACTGGTAATATCCTTTCTCCCTCTTTCTGCAGAGTTCTAGATCTCTGTTACACAAACCTGTATCCCCAAACCTGCAACTGACCTTCAGAAAAATAGGACTAGCTTAGTGATTTGGAAGGTAACTTGTGATAATTCTGGCCACGACTTTACCTCTAATAGCAATCCTGAATTAATCTCTGGTGGGGGCAGCTCTCAAATAACTGGCTGCCCCCCTTTTCCCCTGAAACTAAGGAATGGAAAGAGAAATCCAAATGCCACTCTGGGCTGTGAGTAAGCCCTCAGGCTTACCAACCTTCTGTCCCATGTCCTCAGTCCATAGAGCAGAGTTTAGACTTTGTGACAGTCAGAGTCCTACTGTTGTAGTTATTGAGCCTTCAGCAGAGGAAGGGGAGGGAGGGCATGACAGTCAGTGATTTTGTTCTAGCAACTAGGTTTTAGCCTTTATTTCTTGCTCTTTCTTAGAAACAATGGGCTTGCTCAGTCCTTGGTTGGTGATGAATAGCTTGTACCTTGGCATTTTAGTCCAGGGGAATGCTTCCTTCTTCTCTACCTTGGTTTTGCCATCTGTTAAACAGGGTGAGTGGATCCTCCCAGCAAACTTTGCTTTCTTCTTTCAACAGGATGAAGAACTCTTTGACATATCCCTCCTCTTCCCTCCCCTCCCTTGCCCTTTCTTTTTCTTTGCAAATTAACCACATGACAGTCTGTTCAACTCAAGTTGGTTTCTTTGGCTTCTGACCACACAGATGGGAACAACAATGTTTTCCTGGTCCTGATCCCATTGCCTGCACCCTTTCCTCCTGCCCAGAACTGAACACGTGCTCACCATGAAGCAAGACACCAAGCTTCAGAATACACAACTGAGATGGTGAAAGAAAGTAAAGTGAAACTGCCATTGGAAAATGTCTTTCTTTCCACTCCTTTACCCCTTTGTGACTCCCAAGGAAAAACTCAGATTTCCATAGCCTTTCTTGGTATGAGACATGGAAACATGTGTAACACACATTCACCCTGAGGGTCTTGGATTTATGTTTTCAGATTTTTACAAAGAACTTCCTGGCTGTTCTTGACAGAAGCTTTGAAATATACAATTAATGAACATTATTGTGTTCTTCCTTTGGAGAGGGTCAAGAAATTTGTAGCATTCATTTTGGGGAGAATGTTAAAGAATCACTATTTCTGGGGGTAGAATAAAGAGGTATATTTCCCCAGCTATTATTGCTCATATATACAGCCAAACGTGCTTGCAGTAGCATCCACATAGACTAGAGGGCAGAAGAGAAGTTCAATGACCCCCACAGATCACCTCTGGAAATAGTGCCCAGTGATTAGAATCTTCTCAGCCTGATTTGCTGAACAGTGAAATGGGAAAGGTCTGAGATAAGAGCAAACTAGTGTCCCATTCTTAAAAACATAACAGAGTTGGAAATATCCAATCATTGGGACTTCTACTTCTGGGTCCATGTTTCTCATCTTCTGATCCTCAAACATGGTGTCTGGTTCTCCAACTTTACTTTCTGGGAGAATTTAAGTGAAGGGATGTGGGCTCAGTGTGCAAGCAGAGGCAGCACTCAATTAGCTGAACTCAGTGACAAAACCATGGAGAGATGACAGGAATGGAAACACAATGCTTTGTACAGCTACTCTCCTGTGACACATGAGGTGAGTATGGTGGGTATCTGCATAGTGCACTTCTTTTTTTTTTTTTTTAAGATTTTTATTTATTTATTTGACAGACGGAGATCACAAGTAGGCAGAGAGGCAGGCAGAGAGAGAGGGGAAGCAGGCTCCCTGCTGAGCAGAGAGCCCGATGTGGGACTCAATCCCAGGACCCCAAGATCACGACCCGAGCCGAAGGCAGAGGCTTTAACCCACTGAGCCACCCAGGCGCCCCTGCATAGTGCACTTCTGGGGGAAGGTTTATTAACTCAACAGCATGAGCACTCAGATCTAGAATAGGCCCTGTTGGGGAAGGAAGAAGACTCAGCCACTAGTCAGTTTTATCTTTAATTTCCTGTACAAGATGGAAGCAGATTTATTCTATTCATCCCTGTAAAATAAGAACTCTTATTGCATTCTTCTTTCCCTCTTAGGATACATACTAGCTATTGTTTAGAAGTGCTGGAAGATCTGTTCATGAGCTCTGTGACTGGGGTTAAATTTGACGCTAGTAACATTTAGTAAGCATGACGTGTAAAGCACTGTTCTAGGTAGATAGATTTAAATGTACCAACTCACTTAACAAACATGCCTGGGATGGCCTGATAGGTGCTCCTGAAGAACATATCCTCTAATCTACCATATTCAGTGGGACTGAGTGATACCTGCTGTTATTACCACAATGCTACCCTGGGATCAGGTCCCTAAAGCTCATGGGCCCGGAACCTTTATAATCCTCAAAGGGGTGAAGGACAAACACATCAGAAGCAAAAGGACCTTAGTCCAAATCTTTTCAACCTTTGCAAATGATCTAAAACTAACAAGGTTCCCAAGAGAATCAGCTGAGTTTAGACACTGTCAACAAAACCCTGACAAAAGTCTTCTCAGGTTGCCACCTCAGGAAGATACTACAATTTCTCATGTGTTACAAATCCTGAGAAGATATACTTCTACAAAATAGGACCTTAAGATGTTTTCCTCACCCCAGCAACTTTTTCTCGGTGTAAATTTACAGATACAAGTTTCTATTTTTAGTTCTTTTGAAAGGTGAGGTGGGGTCATAAAATTGGCTGATGAGGTAGGTCAAAGAAATTCTCCCAAAGACCACTACTGAGAACAATGAGGGAAGGTAGAGCTCTTGGATTTAACTACTTAAAAGACCATCACTTGGGCTAGAAAATATCCACCAGACTGTTGAAACCCAAAGAGAAATTCCAGTGTAAATAAGCCTTGGCTTATCAGGGATGATTGGAAACTGAGCAATATCCATTTCCAGTTCCATTTCAGAGTCTTCTGGGACTAAAAAAAAAAAGGAAGTAGGAGAGATGTCTAGGATGATAGTGATGACCCTACCAGGAGTTAAAAGTTACATTAGTAGGAAAATATTCATTTGTGTAAAAACCTACTCAGTCAGCAAATTCCATGAAAATGCATTGCCCCAACTGAGAAGATACATGAACCATGAAGATAACTTCTTTTGATTTGGAGCATTTTCAGTGTATTAGAGTAGAGGGGAGAGGGAAGTACAGCTCGGTGTTTGTCTCTTGAACTGTGAATGAAGCTTCTTCTGATCTCCGCAGTTGGAAGTGATCCCTGCATCTTGTTTGCCAACTCAGTCCTCTGTATTTGCCTGACCATAACAGTTATCACCTCTGAGTTATAATTACTGGTCACCAATTGCTCTCTCCCATTAAACTATGATATCCTTGTGGGTACCTTCATCACTATTGTATCTATAGGGATTATCACAATGCTTACTCTGTAGGAGATCCACAGTAAATATCTGTTGGATAGACATTCTCTCACCTATCAGATTACATGTTCTCTGAGAAAGGAACTGGTCATATTCATTATTTTCATTACTCATGGTGCTAGGTGATCTGCAAAGATGTTCATCATCAATTACTCCTTTCCTATATTCACATGCCTCTGTTCCTATCAAGAGATACACTTTATTTCTCTTTTCCTGGAATCTGGGCTGGTCTGGTGACTTGCTTTTTGTTGTTGTTGTTGTTAAACTTTTTTATTTTAAATAATTTTAGATTTACAAAAACTTCCAAAAATAATACATCAAGTTCCCACATACTGTTTACCCAGTTTCTGCTAATGTTAACATTTTATATAACCAGTGTACAATATCTAAGGCAGAAAATTAGCATTGATATGGTACTATTAATTAACCTACAAATGCTCAAATTTTACCAGCTGTCTCACTTTGGCAGGGAGCATTCTAAAAGAGTCCCAAGGATTTGTTGTCCCTGTTGTACACACTCTCTCCCAATTATTCATTCAAATCCTATTCTAAGTGCCACTATGGAAAGGTTTTGCAGCTGTAATTGAGGCCCCAAATCAGTTGACCTTAGGATAGGAAGATTACCTAGGTGGGCCTGACCTAATCACATAAGTCCTTTGAATTTAGGTCTAGAGGTCAAAGGCATTAGACCAAAGATTTGAAGACATGAGAGAACTTTCCAAAAGGCTATATTTTCCAAAAGTGACTCACTTTGACCAATTAAATGAGGTGGGAGTGACACTATGCCATTTCTAGGTGAAGCCTGGAAAAGGTGTAGCATCTTCGTCTTTTGCTCTTAGAAATCAACCACCATGAATGAAGTCTTACCATTATCCCCTGTGGAAGCCCATGGCCATTATCTTCTGAAAGAGAGGGGGCCACTTGAGGGAGCACAAAGACACCGGGCACAGGAGTGAAGCTTCTGTGGACCTCCTACCCACCTCTGCAAACACATGAATACAACTGGGTAAGTGACCCCAGCCAGTGCCACATGGAGCACATGGAAACTTACCCCAACTTCTGATCCACATAAATTGATGTTGTTTTAATCTACTCTCTTGAGGTGGTTTGTTAAATAGCAATACATAAGTAAATGTCTAACTCAGGGAAGGATCTCAATACATATTTGATAAATAGAGGCTGATGAATAGTTTTCATGGAATTTTGGCTAGCTGAAATAGGAAGTAATGTGTTATGGGTTATTAATTACTTTTTATATTGAAAGAGGGCAATCGAAAATCTGCTTTTGTTGAAAGTTCTTCTCACCTGAATAGGCTTACCATTGTCACTTGAAGAATGAAGTAGTCTGAATTACTTTGATTATGTAGTGCCTTGGGGTCATTGCTCTGACAAGATACAAATCCCTTCCCATCTTCAGGTGAAGCTGAGGACACGTATGTCAGAAATCGTCATGTTTCTGATCTGGGAAGAGGATAACTTAGGATAGTTTTAGGTTATTGGGGGGTTTCCATGGTAGGAAGCTTCTAAGATGGCCCCCAATGGGCCTCATCCTTGCTTCAGACCTTTGTGCTGTCCCTTCTCACATTACACCAAGGCTGCCTGTGGAAACAATGGCATATAGAAGAGGCGAAAAGGAAGCTTCTGTTCTCCCTTTCTCCTTCTTCCTCTGTCTTTTCCCCTCACTCCGGGGGAAGCCAGTTGCCATGGAATGAGCAGCTCTATGCAGAGGCTCACAGAACTAGGAAATGAAGCCTATGGCCAAAAGCCAGTGAGAAGCTGGGGTCTGCTCAGAACCACATGAGTAACTTTGGAAGCAGATTCTTCAGCCTCAGTATAGCCTAATGTCTGTAGTCCCAGTCATCAGCTTATTGATATCTCAGAGCCATGCAGCAGAGCTACTCCCAGATTCCTGCCCCTCAGAAACTGTGTGAAATAATAGGTAACTGTTGTTTTAGCTTTTTTTTAAACTACAGAATTTACGTGTTTTTTTTTTTAATTTCTTTTCATTATTCCAGAATTCATTGTTTATGCACCACACCCAGTGCTCCATGCAATATGTGCCCTCCATAATACCCACCACCAGACTCACCCAATCTCCTACTCCTGTCCCCTCCAAAACCCTCGGTTTTTTTTCTCAGAGTCCACAGTCTCTCATGGTTCATAGGTTTGTTTTTAATAGATTAAGTTAACTTCAATTTGGGGCAATTTGTTACACAGCATTAGATAAATAATATAGTTCTCCATTGGATTATGACAAAAAGTTATTTTTTATATACAACTTTCAGTTTTGACCCTTAATGTTGTATTTTTTAATCAGTTATATCCACTCTTTGCTAGGTGTGATACACCTGTACAGGTTTGTTGGGATAGGGGGATTATGAACAATAAGGGACAGTGTTGGCCTCCGAGGTGGAAATTACAGCAGTAATAGTAGAGTTGGTGGAGTATGGGACTGGAATACAAGTACTGATAAGAAACCTCTGACAGGACTCCTCAGAATAATCTTCATATCCACAGGGTGTTTAGACCCAGTGGTTCTAAAGGAGAGGGAGCCATTTTCTCCCATGGGACATCTGACAGTGCCTAGAAACTTTTTGATTTTCATAACTGGAGCAGCAGGGGGAAAAGTTTGCTACTGCCATCTAGTAAGTAGAGGCCAGAGATGCCGAGAAACATGAGCAATACACAGGATACCCCCTCAACAAAGCATTATTCAGCCTAAAATGTCAACAGTGCTGGTACAAGAAATACTGTTCTAGAGGAAGCTGGTCCTTGAGACAGGAGAGCAGGTTCCTGGTTGTCACCTCTATGTACTTTTCTTCTACATTACGTAAGTTTAAGGGAGAAGGGAGATGGGCTTATTGAAGCATCATATAGTCCCCAGATGAAGCTTACAATTTTTTCTATGGAAATGTGAAATCTATTTTGACTTCTTGTCATAAGTGTGTTTTTAAAGGGGGCAGAGCAAAACATTCTAGTTAATGGTGGGAACTTGTTAGTTGTTTTTCATAGCTATGGTTACATTAAAGACATAAATCAAATTGTCGGAACAGTTTTAGTCCTTAATATAATCAGAGAACTGTAACATACCCAAGTGACAGTGGCCAGGCCACATTCCCCTTCTGGGTTGTAATTTACTCTGTAGAGTTAAGGACTTTGATGAGATAATTACTGAGATCCCTGTTTTAAATTCTTCCATTCTATGGTTCTTTCATTTAGGGTCATTCTGTGGATGTACGTAGTATAGACAAACTGATGGACAGGTTTGAACAATACTATTTAAAGGAGAAAGGCAATTTAAATGAGGAATAAGGAGTGCCCCTTTTGGATATCTGGTAATCCAGAATGATAGGGAAGTAGAATGCTTACAAAGTTAACAAATAGGAAGGGGAAATATCCACACAAACTTTGGCACATCCTCCTGTCTCTTTGACTTATGCACTCTATGAATATCTGTTCTGGAAGAGCATTGAGGGTCTCAGGGCAGGGCTAGTGGATCAGATATCAATCATAACCTCAGCAGAACCCAGCTGAGCCCTTGACCAGCACATGCCCAGTAATTCTACCCACATATCTAAAAGCCTGCAGGTCTGTATGTGATAGGGTCTTCCCTATAACATTGAACTTTTGAGGGGGATCTGAGGACATGAGGCAAATAAGTACGTGTGCAAAGCATTAACCTACACTTGCAATTCTGTCCAATTGTTCTTACAAGGTTAAAGTAAGGACCAAAAAACTCACTGACAAGCTCCCACTGGAAAAAGTTACTACGCCAAAGGAAATGATATTTCAAAGAATTGAATGGAAAAAGAACATTTAAAGGTCATAAGATAGAACTTAAGCCTAGATGACGACTTTTTCTGGGCCTTACTTGTGAACTCTATAGACCTACACAAGTTACACCTAGAAGATATCCAAAGGGAAGGGCATCTGGCATCCAGGCTTTTGTATCAGTTTGTTGATTTTATTCAACTATCAGAACATGGCCAGGCTCCCAGATCCACCCATTTCTTTCCATATCCACAGTCACCATTTTAACCCTCATCCATCTTGCTTCATCTCCTTCTTGACATTTCTATCATTTTTGTCCTTTCTTCCAACTCCAGTTTAAAAAATCCCCTGTTGGGGCACCTGGGTGGCTCAGTGGGTTAAAGCCTCTGCCTTCAGCTCAGGTCATGATCCCAGGATCCTGGGATTGAGCCCTGCATCAGGCTCTCTGCTCGATGGTGAGGCTGCTTCCCTTTCTCTCTCTGCCTGCCTCTCTGCCTGCTTGTGATCTCTGTCTGTCAAATAAATAAAAAAAATATTTTTTTAAAAAAATTCCCCAGTCTATGAAGCTTTTTAAAATTCATTCTAGTCCATTCTAGATGATAACTGATTACTCAATGCTTATGTCTAGTTTTATTTTGCTGTCTGCAGCATCATTGAAGGTTGTGTTTGTGAAACTTTGGGCAGGTAGAGAGGATGGGAACAAGGTGTTTGACATCAAGGAACTGGAAATTGAACTAGGAAGACAGGACATGTATATAAAATTGATGCAGAGTAACTCGTGGTCCTACCTATGAATGCCAGTGCTATGGGAGTTCCAAGGAGGTAATGATCTCTGTAATCTGGTGTGTTTAAGAAAGTAATTATGCAGGAAATAAATTTTTATCTTCAAACCAAAGTGATATTTAAATAACTGGAGGCAGGAAGAGTGTTTTATGCACAGGTGAGCAGGCCATGGAGGCAGGGAGGCCACATCTCATTTGGAAAGAGAAAACAGTAAAGAAGGCTTTTCTCTTGGCAGTGCATTGGAAGACTAGAGAAGAGCAGACTTTAGAGCATGTTGGAGGCCTTGAAAGTTAAGAGGCCAGTTTTTCTGAAGGTGCTGGGAAGCCACTGTAGATTTTCCAACAAGGAAGAGGTTTGCCCAATGCTGAACATTGGGAAGGTAGCCCTGGTAGCTACGACAGAGCACAAGGCAATCCAGGGACTGGAGCCAAGGGGACTGACTGGGGCAATCCGACTGTGAGTCAGTGAGAACCTAGACCAGAGATCAGAGTCTTGAATGTTGCATTATACATTTCGTTCCATGTATCTATGTTGTATTAGTTTACCCAGATTATAGAACATTTCCTCCTAGTTTCATAGCATGTTCCTTCCTGCCTACATGGTGCTAGGGATTAAGTGTCTGGTGGTGAGTCAAAGGTATTATTATTATTACTCTATACATTTTTATCAGGCTTAGCTGCTCCACACGAGTTATAAACACACAGCTTTGGTATGGCAATCATGTAAGTGTTGGTAACAAACGATATATTCTCTACATAATATATTCTTTAAGGCCAAGGGTGCAGAACCACTTAGATGCAGTCAATCATGTTTGCATGTGGTAGCTGGAAGATGGAGCCTTGGGAAGCCATTCCACACTTCTAGAGCCCTAGCAACATACCATCTCATCAGGCTTTAAGACTGATCCTCCTCTGGGAGAAGATGTGTCTATACAAGGTCATGGTGAGAGCTAACACATGGGAGAATCTGATGCTACGTATGAAAACCAGTGAGGCCACCTGTCTGCCTGCTCCATGGAAAGTATCTGTCCTTATTCCAGATTTGGGCTGAGTCCACATGCCAGTCTGCAAAATGGTGTTGCCTCTAATTAGGGGTTTCTCGTTGGTCACTTTAGTCATGGCCAATTAAAATGGCTGTAGCAATTTTCTCAGGCCATGAATTCTAGGTTGTCTTGGTCTACTATTTAACCCTTTACTACCCACATGCTTTATTTTCAGAGATAGATTGGTCGTTTCTTAAGGATAGAGTTGATGTCTTATGTTACCTTATGTTACCTTTATATTCTGCTAAGCACCTGACACAAAAGAGGAAATGAGAATGTGCTCAGTAAATGGTTATTGAATTGGTCTGTTGAGAAAGCTCGTGTTCTCAGAAATCCGGAAGACCAATTATTCTGTCAAACTCATTGTTCAGTGATGAAAATGCACCCTTGGTTTTAGTCTGGAAGGCTTAAAGGGATGCTCAAGATAGTTCTGTGTGGCCTAAGGTTTTAAAAGTGGCAGAGAGAAAGAGAGTCTAATTGTTCAGTTCTACTCATGGCACTGAAGAAGACATACCTTGCACCTTGCACCTGGCTAATTCCTACAACTGATGATTTTACCATTCCCTTCCATAAATGGAACCCTGGAATTCTTCTTAAGTACTCCTCTAGACAGCCACTAGGAAGAAATCTGAAGTGGCACAAGAAAATAAAAATCCATTTTCAATTTCAAGACGGTTGAAGCTATAGCTGGTTGCATCTTTGGGAAAACTTTCTATAAGATTGTAAAGGGTAACATAGTATGGACAATGATGTTAGTAAGAGGTCATCCTTACTGGGTATTTTGACAGTCTTCCCTTATGTCCATTTCTCCTCCACAAGTGAGTCTATGCCAGTCCTGTTGATCCTATTCTACCTGCAGTGATAATTTTAGAATGGGCTTGTGACCCAATTCTGGCCAATGCGATGAGAGAAGTATAATGGAAAGCTTCCGGAAAATTTGCCTTGCCATTTCTTATTGAACACAAATGAGAAATAATGTAGTCCTAGTTGCCACAGGAAGCCACAACGTGACCAGAAGACACAGATTTGGGATAAACCCATGCCAAGAGTAGACTATGAGAGAGGGAAAGAACCTAGGTTTTTGGGCAGTACATCAAGTTGTCAATCATTTTGTGCAGGAAGTGTGCTCTTTTAGATTTCAGCTCATATGAACCACACATTTACTTATTGTATTAGCCAGTTTGAGTTGTTGATTTTGTTGTTTGCAGCCACAATACCTCTGGGTAGGGGAATATCCTAACTTTACAGGGATTATCTCAATTAATCCTCATAGAAGCTCTGTAGGGTTGACACTATTTTCATCCCTATTTCTCAGGGAAGGAAAGTAAGGATTAGATTGTATTAAGTGACTTTCCTAAGGGCATGGGACACTTAGGCATTGGAGCTGTTATTTGTACTCAGGAGCCTACACTCTTAAACAGTATGCTAGAGTCAAGCTATATGTCAACTTACTCTATGGGGAAAAAAACCCAAGCAGGATAATACTAGGAAATGTACAGGGCATGTTGAAGTTTCTAAGAAGTCTTTTCTAACACATTAGAAAGGGGATTATGTGTCTTTACCAAGTTGAAGACATGACTAAGGAGCTAATGGCCCCCTTAATTTAGAAGTCTATGTTCAGAAAGTGTTTAATTTGGCTTCTTTCCCTCTAGTAGGCCAGAAGGAAGGAAAACTTCACCACCATAAATCAGAAGTTCCTCTCCTAACTCCACATGCATTGTCTCAGGCCCGAGGAAGGTGGAGTTGGTACTCTGGGACGGTAAGGCCCTATGGGGTGGGTTGGCAAGTCATTGTGCTGAGTGAGTATGTGTGTGTGTCCTTTCCATGGCTGTCTCATTTGACAAATTCTTCTCAGCACCACAGTTCCCACTGTGAACAGACACTATGCCACTGCTGCTCCTGGGGGAGCCTGTGCCACCTGGGCCATTCCAGGCTTCCACATTATCAGGGTTCAAATTTTCCCTGGGATTAGCCATTTATTCCTCCCTCCCTTCCTCCCTCCCTTCCTTCCTCCCATCTTTTCCTCTTTCTTCCCTCCTTCCTTCCTTCCTTCCTTCCTTTCTTTCTTTCTTTTTTCTTTCTTTCTTTCTTTCTTTCTTTCTTTCTTTCTTTCTTTCTTTCTTTCTTTCTTCTTTCTTTCTTTCTTTCTTTCTTTCTTTCTTTCTTTCTTTCTCTCTCTCTCTCTCTCTTTTTTCTTTTTCCTTCTTCCTTCCCTTCCCTTCCCCAGAAGGGACAGTGCTCTTCCCCTGAATTCATAATAACTTTTCTCTTCTTCAATATATACATGGATGTCCCTGCATTTTTACTGAGGACCTGGATGGAGTTCAAAAACATTTAATGTTGAAGTTTACTTAGGACTTTTTTGAAGAAATATCTTCCTTTTGTGTATTCATCACTTTAACCCACTTGAAGCCTCCTTTTGCCAAAGGATGTTTTCAGACAAAGTTTCTCTTGGATTATGGCTTGTAATCAAAACTTTAAGTGATCTTTTTAAGAAAGAGATTTATGTATTTATTTCAGTGAGAGAGTGTATATACGTGAGCACCAGGGGAGGTTGGGTGGGGGGAGAGGGGGCAGAGGGAGAATGACAAGAGGACTCCATGCTGAATGGGGAGCCCAATGTGGGGCTCAATCCCAGGGCCTTGAGATCATGACCTGAGCCCAAATCCAGAGTTGGACACTTAACCAACTGAGCCACCCAGACCCCATCAAAACTTTAAATGGTCTTTATATAAAATGTAATAAAAAATTTGACAAGAGCCTCCTAAAAATATCTCTTATGTTATACCCAAGTTTGTGTCTCTGTCTATGTGTGTTTACTAGAAATCAGGTTCATCATTGGATAGCTTCCTCTAAATCATTACCATGTGGATTCTACAAACTTTGATAAGCATTTTTAGACATAGACTCTGCAAAGGTGATTTTGAGATATTCTGTGGATTTTCAGTAATGTAGTTGGAGGCACTGATGTATACTCAGTGAGTAGAGCATGTGTGCCAGTTAAAGTTCTTCTCATTATGTGAAACTTTTCTTTCTACAAAAACTTCAAACATAACGTTCATCCAAAACTCACAAACTTTTGGAACTAAAATGACAGGAACTTCTCTAGGGGATTGTCTTTACTATGAGAGAAATTTGGTGTTTTGTTTGTTTGTTTGTTCTTGGAATCTTAACCTTTGCACACCAAGTGCTGACAGTATAGAGACTAGACTTTGAGGATTTTTGGTTCTGGAAATAAAAGCCTGAGTGAGTTATTAGATACTTGAGGATTTGCCTCTTAGGACGCTAAATCATCTTTGCTTTTACATTTCTAAAACATTCTCATCACATCAAATTGTTTCTGCACATGTGAGGGTCATATATTCTGAAAATGCCTGATGGCAAAATCAGGCATGATGGAAAACTGACAGTTGAAACAAAGCTCTGGTATGCATTGCCCCTCCCCTTGCCCATTCCATTCACTCCTCTTCTGTGTGCCCCTAATCCCTGCCTCACCTTCCCAGGGATGGAAAGTATCTCAGGTCCTTCTCTTCTGGTAGGGCCTGAATTGTCTTCTTTTATCTTTTCTTCTTTGTTTGGGTGGGACATAGTAGAGGCTGGGACTTTATTTTAATTCCCATCAGTACTTTAGCTTTGATTTTTCCTTTTTTTCTGTAGAATCCTATTCTGGTTTTCTGGATACCATCTTGTTTCAAATCCCTCTGAGAATATTAATTAAAAGTTTTCCCCTTCTCTAAAATATTATCCTCTGTTTCCTAATTATTTCTGGTTTTTTTCTGGTGTTATTTTTCCTCTGATCTGCTCTGTCATGCTGCAGATGTCCTCAGAAGTGCATGCACATTCAACAATGGAACAATGGAACAATGGAACAATGGTCACCTGGGTGGTGTTCCTCTGTGGGTGGGGCTGATTGTCAGGTAAGCTTCCCTTCAGGGTAAACATGTGGGGAGCTGACCGTTACATTAAAATACCAGTTTGGGGAGTGCTTTGCTCTTGGGTGTCAACATGCATATCAGCTATCCTAGTTTTCCCAGACACATTTTGTTTTGTTTTATTTTAAACAAAGAAAAGAAGTTTGCTATTTTTTACCTGGATGGCAAATACTTTATTGGGCATCTTCTGTGTGTAGATGGGTGGATGGGGGGATGTCATAATGTCCACGGTTGGTTATACAGACTTTCACTTACACCCATTGTTGTCAGTTCTGTGCTATGCTCTACAGGACAGTCAACACTCTTCTTAAGGACACTGTCCCCCGTGCAGACTCCCAACACACAGACACACACACACAAATGAAGCTTTCTCAATCTTACTTTCTAAATTATCCTTCATCTAAACACTGCATCTTCCACAAATTTTGGAATTTTCTTATCTGCTGGTGACTCCCATTATATCCTGTTTGTCATTGTTTGTTAATGCTTTTTAGTTTATTTGCTGTAATATATAGATTATCTATAAGGAAGATTTAAAAACATGTATAACATTAGAGATAATAGTATAGTCAACCTCTCCATGCTTAAAATCCAGCTTCAACAGTTGTCAATATTTTGTGACCCTTATGCACCCCCTTATTCTCTTTTCTTGGAATATTCAGAAAAAAAATCCAGGCATCCTGTCATTTAACCCATACATAACTCACATTACATCTCTAACTGAGAAAGTATGTGTATGTGAGTATGCTCACACGTGACAAAACTGACAAAACCTCCTTCATATAACATAATACACAGGCATTATCCAAATTGTTTCAATTATCTCAAAAGTGACATTTTAAGTTTGAATTGTTTGAAACTATGATTCATTATCATGGACCACAGCATGTCTTCAATAATCACATTGCTTAAGTTTCTTTTCTTTTGTAACAGTTCTTGTGTGTGTGTGTGTGTGTGTGTGTGTGTGTGTGTGAATGTGTGCCCTTGTGTGAGTGTGTGTGTATGTTTTGGGATGGGAGGAAGTACATATTAAATTTGCCAGTTTTGCTGGGTAACAGATGACCCCCAAATCTCAATGGTATTAAAAAATGTTAATAAAAGTTTTTATTTCTGGCTCCTGTTGCACATTGTCTGAAGTTTGGCAGTGGTTCAGCTCCTTTCCACGTGTCTTCATATTCTGGGACCCAGCAATTTGTGTCAGGATGTTCTTGCCACAGACATAAAAGGGCAACAAAGCCAGTGACGGGATGGTCGGCAAAGCTTTCTTAGATGTGGCCCAGTCTCATTTACTCACCATGAGGCAAAGCAAGTCATGAAGCCCAACTGGTATCAATGGGACAGGAATGTACACAGTTCCTCTGGGAGAGTGGCCATCCAAAAGGCAGTAGGCACAAATGTATGATCCAATTACAAATGAATAATCCTTCCTCTTGCAGGAAGGGGGAATGAATAATTGGGCAACAATAAAATCCACTGCCCCTGCCTTTGATCAATTAGAGAAACTAGGTCATTTGTTCTGTAGACAGTTCCATGTTCTGAATATGGCTGATTGCTTCCTCATGGTATTGTTTGATTTGTTCTTTTATGGCCTGGACACTGGTAGAAGATTGAACGGATATGAGTTTGATAGTTTTTAAGGCCTCATGGATACTCTTCATATGTACTTCCTGTTGCATCTCTGAAGCCACAGAACAGTTGATTAACCCACTTTCACTAATGCTTTTTGGTAAATGAACTCAGTTGGTATTAGCCTGATCCTTCCATTAAAAAGTCCCCTATCAAAAAAAAATTTTTTTTTTAAATTTAAAAAGTCCCCTATCAACCGTTCATCTTAGGGTTCCAGCCTTCATTCATGATTATTGCCTAGATCCATTGTCTCATTAGTGACTGCAAAATGATGAATTTTTCCCTAATTCAATCCATCTTTATTTATTAGGTAAGAATAATAAAAAGTTATGATGAAAATGCCATATTGAATCATAGCTACCAAATTTATTTTCTATTTTGGGGACTGAATAAAATTTTATTTGAAAAAATTTTACTTAAGACAGTTCGGAAATCACTGAGCCAGAGGATCTCTTGTGTACCTTTTATCTTTAATGGTTTATGATTCAGTGACCTGTGCTGAACCCATGTTTCATGACAGGACAAAGAAAGACAGCTGGTGGAAGTTCTTTTGGGATTGTGCAAAGGTAACCAGTTAAATTCTCCCTCTTGGCCTCAAAGAAGGTGGATTATGATGAGGCCATGGAGGGTCCCCCTGAGAAACAACTTCTTGTAAGGTAGAGAGAGAATGATCATCAAGCCTTCAGTCCTTAGAAGCCATACCAAATGATTTTTATGCCAAGTTGTACATGTATATGTTCCTCATGCCAATATATGATATAAAGCTGTGATAAAAAAAAAAAAAACAAACATTGTCAAAATGTCTACACTGCCCAGAGCAATCTATACTTTCAATGCCATCCCAATCAAAATACCAATGGCATTTTTCAAGGTGTTGGAACAAACAATCCTAAAATTTGTATGGAATCAGAAAGACCCCAAATCGCCAAGGAAATGTTGAAAAAGAAAAAACAAAGCCAGGAGCATCGTTGCCTGATTTCAAGTTATATTACAAAGCTGTGATCACCAAGACATCATGGTACTGGCACAAAAAATAGATACATAGACCAGTGGAACAGAACAGAGAGCCAGATATGGATTCTTAACTGTATGGTCAAATAATCTTCAACAAAGCAAGAAAAAACATCCAATGGAAAAAAGTATCTTCAATAAATAGTGCTGGGAAAATCAGACAGCTGTATACAGAAGAATGACACTCAACCATTCTCTTACACCATACACAAAGATAAACTCAAAATGGATGAAAGACCTCAATGTGAGACAAGAGTCCAACAAAATCCTAGAGAAGAACATAGACAGCAACCTCTTTGGCATCAGCCACAGCAACTTCTTTCAAGATGTGTCTCCAAAGGCAAGGGAAACAAAAGTGAAAATAAACTTTTGAGGCTTCTTCAAGATAAAACTTCTTCACAGCACAGGAAACAGTTAATAAAACAAAGAGGCAACCCATGGAATGGAAGAAGATATTTTCAAACGACACTACAGACAAAGGGCTAGTATCCAAGATCTATAAAGAACTTCTCAAACTCAACACCCAAAACAAATAATCAAGTAAAAAAATGGGCAGAAGACATGAACAGACACTTCTCCAAAGAAGACATACAAATGGTTAAAATACACATGAAAAAATGTTCATCATCATTAGCCATCAGGGAAATTCAAATTAAAACCACATTGAGATATCCTTTATACCAGTTAGAATGGCAAAAATTGACAAGGCAAGAAACAACAAATGTTGGAGAGGTTGCAGAGAAAGGAGAACCCTCTTGCACTCTTGGTGGGAATGCAAGTTGGTACAGCCACTTTGGAAAATAGTGTGGAGATTCCTCAAAAAATTAAAAATAGAGCTACCCTATGACCCAGAAATTGCACTATGGGTATTTACCCCAAAGATACAGATGTAGTGAAAAGAAGGGCCACATGCACTGTAATGTTCATAGCAGCAATGGCCTCAATAGCCAAACTGTGGAAAGAGCCGAGATGCTCTTCAACAGATGAATGGATAAAGAAGGTGTGGTCCATACTTAAAATGGAATATTACTCAGGCATCAGAAAGAATGAATACCCAACTTTTGCATCAACGTGGATGGGACTGGAGGATATTATGCTAAGTAAAGCAGAGAAAGTCAATTATCATATGGTTTCAATTATTTGTGGAACATAAGGAATAGCATGGAGGACATTAGGAGAAGGAAGGGAAAAATGAAGGGGTGGGGGAAATTGGAGGGGGAGAACCATGAGAGACTATGGACTCTGGGAAACAAACTGAGGGTTTTAGAAGGAAGGGGGGTGAGGGATGGGTGAGCCTGGTGACAGATATTAAGGAGGGCACATTGCATGGAGCACTAGGTGTTGTACACAAACAATGAATCTGGAACACTACATCAAAAACTAATGATGTACTGTATGGTGAATAACATAACATAAAAAAAAAGAAATATAAAAAAAAAGGCATAACAAGCATACAAACAAACAAACCTTGACCTTACCTTCTCCCCATCCTCCACTATAGGACCTTTTGTATCCTCTAAAGTACCTGGAACTATCCCCATGTTTTATGAGATAACATGTGCTCCCTGTTCTCAGAAACATGGAGACATCCATCACTAACTTCTCATGACCCATCACCAAAAGACTTGGCTGCTTTGAAACTATAACCTGCCAGTACTGAAGTACACATCTTTGCCATATTCTCTGACCTTCTTTGAAGTAAGTAGGGAGAATTCCTCTCCATATTTATGTTTCATTTCATCACATGAACAGAAAAACAATTCTCTTGGGCACGCAATGATTTCCAGAGATTTTAGTGAAACAGCCTCTGAAGTCAAACCCACTGCTTTTTCTCTTGTGACTCAGGCACAAGTTTATGGGACTTAGGAGTGTGGATCATCTGCATGACAGCCACTTGATTATCATATATCAAATGCTCCTTCTCTTGCTTCAGCTAGGACATGCAGGTGGCCCCATGTCCTGATATAAATGAAGACATTGTTGGGCCTTTTCTTAACATGAGGGATGAAGTGACTAGTTATGCCAAATAAAGCAGCAGGATGGGAGATTACCTCAGATCTCAAGTGTGGCGACATCTTTCCCCATCTGGATGTTGACACTGGCTTCTACCATATAGGGTGGTCCTGTAGAAAGTCAAGATGAAACCTTGCTGATAGAAGGATTGTGTTTATCCTGAGGTCCTCACTCCCTCTCAGGGAAAGCCAACTGCAGAGGGAGCAGTAGGAAAAACTGAATGAGAAGCCTGAGGGAAGGAGCCTAATCTAGGGCAACATTAAGACCAGTGTAGGAAAAATGTATTTTTAAAAGCCTGCAGAAAAAGAGGGTCACTTGGTTTGCTAAGTAAATCAACATCAGCTCTAATTGTCTAAATCCCTGAGAAAGTTTCCTGTTCTCACACCTTTCCAAGTTTCCTTTTGGATGGTCTTGGAAGTTCTGAAATGTTCTTGTAGACATGAAGGCAACTCACTAATCCTGCCACAAGCAGGAAGATCTCCTGTTACCCTCCAGGCATCACATGATGACCCAACAGGCTGAAAATTATAGAGGGAAAATTATTTAATTTATGAAGGTTATGACATATTAAACACTATAGTTTAAGTTCTCGAAGTCTGGCCAGTATAAACAATTTTACATAAAGCTCTATTTACTGCTATTTGGAAGCAGTCAAAATGACCCAGTTGTTCTGTGATGCATGGGGCCCTGGTGTCTATCATCAACTGATTGGATTTCTTTACAGTCAGGTTACAGAGAGGACCATCGTCACCACTTAGCTCTGGTACAAATTTATTCTCTTTTCCCCTGTGGAAGGCAATACCCAATGGTCACTGTAGAATCTGTTCTATTTGTAGCACACATCAAGGGCGTGTGTGTGCGTGTAAGCTCTCTGGATCCCCCATGTCACTAACAGAAGAAAAGCATAGATGTGTTCAGTGTTAGAAAAACAATCAGGACTTTAGAGTGAGACTCACACTAAGTGCTTGTGAAGTTTGCTTCCCATTGAATTTGGGTTAAAATTGACTTAAAATAATAAAGATGCTGCGGGTAAACATTGGTCTTTCAGAAAGTGTATAAACTTAGTTGCTTAAACAGAACAATAGAGTAGGTCATTGATTCCTCTGCCAGTTTTAAAGACAAGAAAAAAGGGTGATCAGAATGGTGTTCTATCAGGTAGAACCAGATTCATCTTATTTCTTGTATTCTAGAATCAGCCCTTTGTCCTTGGCATTTCTTAGAATGATTTGGTGTGAGGTGGGGGCTCAAAAAATTGGACCCATGTCTACCTTTCCCTTGTTTACACTTCTAGAATACGTGGATCAGTTTGATTTACTTCTTCTTTCTTCACAGAGCTCTTTCGCTGCCCTAGCCCTTGGTTCTGACAACAGAGTGCCCACTGTTCGGTAGACAATTACCTTCACAGTTCACTCAGATTCTCCTCCTCATGGCTCAGTTGTCCTGCCTATTTGAAAGCAAGAGATTCCACGTAGGCAAACGGAACTCAGTGCTCCTGACTTACACTGTTGTGGTCAGTTCACCAGGCCTCACTATGCTTTCTTTTTAATAATCCAGGCTTGTTCATTACTTATCAATCCAGCTCATGAGCTGGACAAGTTGAAGACCCTTCCCCTGTATATTTTCCCAGGTATATAGTATCATAGAAGCAGCCTGCTTCTGATAATTTGGTGAATTGTCCCCAGTATCCTGGCTACAATTCATTCCTGTAGTCAAGTTCATGTTGACTTTGAAGACCTTGGGGACTAGAGGATGTGGAAGCAGAAATTCCACTGGGATTCAGTGCCTTTCTTTGGACCCACAGGTATCATTACACAGAAGTTAGTGGTAAGGGCTCTAGAGCCCAGCAGCCTTAAGGTCACATCTTTGTCCTGACATACATTCTGTGTGAATTCAGGAAAGCTTCAGAACAATTCTGGGTCAGTTTTATCTATAAAATAAGGATAATATTTATCTCTTAGGATCATCATGAGGATTAGTGAGATTATGGATGTAAAATGCTTAGGAAAGAACAAGGTCTCCCTAAAAGTTAGTTGTTATCGTTGTTGTAACCAGTATAAGATTAGCTTTCTGGGTAGCTGAGGGTGGGGCCTCCCAGGATGTACTTTACCTGTTTTAATATTGCAAAATGCAAATGCCTTGAATGGATCCTGTAACATGGAGTGTGGTTTCACACCCCTGGACCTGCAGCCACAGACAGGGTCTCTAGTCAATTCAGTTTCCAGGAGCTTAAATAACAGAAAAATTCTGCAACTGCAAATTTGTTCCAGAAAGACAAGTACTATGATCATGGCTCATAAAATCAGGCTGGGCTTTCCTTTCACATTCCCTGTCTTGTAATCCTAGTGGAAAAACAAAAAAAATCTGACCATCAAGGAATCCCTACTCTAGGCAAGATTTATTTTCAGCTTTTCTGACATTTGGTTCTTTTACTCGGACTGGCTCATTCCAAGATGCTTATGTTTGAAGAGTCCCCTAGAAAATTTTCCAAGCCAGCAACAGGAGATGGCTACCTGCATAATCCACTCCTTAGTTGTAGGCACGGACAGAGAAAAGACTCAAGAACCTTCAACAGATGTTTACCTCCCTGATGTGTCTGCTTGGGCCTTAACTCTTTATAGTTCATGACTGAAGGTGACATTCCAGTCTCCTTGACTTACCCGACTCAGCTGTGTTGCTCTTGCCTCCAACCTTCTGGTGAGGGAATGCATGTCTGGGATTCTTGGAGGGATGGACCTTCCCTGGGCTGTGTGTCCTGAGCTCAGGGTGCCGTGAGGCTGGCAGTTGGTCCTGGGCTTGGTTCAGTCCTCACACATTAAGATTTGGCCTGCATCTCCTGCTGTGCTAGATGTTGGGGAGATTTTGTGAAAGAAATAAATCTTCCCCTGAAATTTTCAAGCAGAGGTCACAGTGACCTGCTGGGAAGACAAGAATGGCCATGATGATTTAGAATAGAAGAGACATGGCAGCCACCTCTTTTTTGGTAGAAATGAGAAACGGAGCCATGACCCCAAGGGAGAAGAAGTATATAATCATCCCATAATTCTAGAGAGTACCATGGTGTCATTGAACATCAGCATGAGCAGATAGATAGAAGGGGCTGTCAGGGAGCTGGAGTAGGATTGGTCTTTGCTTTATTATTTGTTTGTTCACCTGAACTCTTATGTTCTTCCCCAAAAGGAATCTTCCATCTGGCACAGTGGTCCAGACTGGTACAGTCTTGGTGTTAGACTTGCTGGGTGACCATTCCAACTTTGCCACTTACAAGACATGTATCTTGATCAGGTTGCCTGATCTCTCTAAACCTTGGTTTCCTCATTATTAAAGAAAATAGCTCCTGTAGAGACACCTGGGTGGCTCAGTGATTAAGCGTCTGCCTTCGGCTCAGGTCATAATCTCAGGATCTTGGGATGTAGCCCTGCATTGGGCTCCCTGCTCAGCAGGAAGCCTGCTTCTTCCCCTCTCGCTCCCCCTTCGTGGGTTCCCCCTCTCACTGTGTTGCTCTCTGTCAAATAAGTAAATAAAATCATAAAAAGAAAAAAGAAAAGCAAATAGCTCCTGTTATAGAAATGAAGTGAAAAGGAAACACCAAGATCCTATAATGGTACCTTCCAAGTAATGCAATGACATTAGAGGGTAGCTAGCAGAGGTGATTGGGGACAGAGGTGGTGAAGGCTGTGGAGAGATGTGGCAATGGCGGTAACACTTGTGGTGAAGTGTGGTAAAGAGGGGGCAGTAATACACATAGTCTCCAACTTTTCACTACAGGATTCAGTGGTCCTCCACGGGTGCCATAGCAGATGTGCTAGCTTGGAGAGGAACCAAGGTTTATTGGCCTCACCCCTTTTAGGGCCTCACCCCTCTACTGCTTGGGAAGTACATGTTCACACCACTCTGTCTACATTTAATGGAACCAGACTGACAAATAAGAAGAGTTCATATTCCTGACACCTGCCTTACCTGAGCCCCTCAGAGATCTGGCAGTGAACATTTCCTAAAAACCCTAGGTAGAGACTGACCTTTGAGAATTCCTCTCTGGGGACCCCTGTCCTCCACTCCTGGATCCCCAACCAGACAGGCCAGGTGTTTTTTCATGCCATCAGACTGAGGTCAGATTCAACCTCATTCCTCCAAGGGAAAGGTACCATTTCCTTTTGCCAATCCCCCAGAGCCAACCTTCATCCTGTGATTGGCCTTCTCCCAGAGTGACTCATCAACTCGGAGTCTGGCCTTGTGCTGACCCCTGCCGTCTTCCTGAGACAGGGTGAGACCTGCTGGGAGGAAAGGCAATCATTATATCATCCCAGAGCTGAGGCCACATAAACACTTCCCTTTTCTAATGAGTGGGCTCCAAAGGGCAGGCTGACTTGTCTTGGTGTGGCCCTCCTAGACCAAGGGTGTGGATGAGAATTTAAGCTAATGGTTGGTGTTGGGAACATTTAGATATCAATTTCCTGACTTTTTCTCATTATAGCAGAATGCTAAGGCTATTGTAGAAGGACCCTCACCTTTTTTTTTTCCCTTTTAGAAGACCTTACAGAAGCAGAATGAGAAACCACCCTATTAACAGCGCATTTTCCAGAATGTGTCAGCGTCTCATATGCTGTGGAGGCCGACAGCGTATGAAGATGACTCTCAAAGGCCATGGAGAGACAAGCATGCTTGTAAATAAGGTGAAATAGTGCCACACCTGAGACAATGCCTGATGCAGCTGGACAGAGATGGGCTTGAATGGTGACAGAGAAGGTGCCAATTCATTTTCTGAGCCTCAGCATCCCCCTGGGTAAGATGGGGAGATTCGTGGTACCTCCCTCATAGATCCCATGCTAGAAATGTTAGATGAGGCTTATAAACTGTTTAGCACTGTGCCTGACAGGCTAATGCTCAGCCCACGACAGGATGTGCGAGGCACCATTAGCAGGAGGTAAATTCTGCACCGTGGAGCCCCAAGGAGCAATGCTAGGCTCTGGTTGGAATGACCACCTGGATCTCAGATACTCCTGAGCCAGCATTCCATCTGGGCCTCCAAGGAGAGGGCACCATCCATAGTGGCTGAGGAAGTGGTATGGCTAGAAAATGAACAGAGAGCTGGGGAAGGTAGATTCTTCAGGCAATGGGGGCATCATGGATACAAATGTGGGGTGTGGGGGGTGAAGTAATGAATGGAAAACTGAGCTGGGTGGACATGTTGGCAGGCTGACCAACATACTAAGAAGCTTGTCCACAGTGGGATGACTCCTTGGTGGTCCATTCTGCAACCCTGCTAACTAGCCAAATCCCAAATTATGAAATCCAAGAGGCAAGGGAATTTAGAGATACCCGTTGTGATATGCCATAGATATCCCAGCATATTCCAGGTTTGTTTCCACCACAGGAATCCAGACCAACTGACAACTTTGAGCTATACTTGTGGAATCCCTTACTTCTGTTCTTCATGCACTTATGCCAGAGACCTATGTTGGATAAAAGCGCTATAAAAAAGAAATGGGAGAAATTTCTAGGCCAAAGGAATTGTTCCTGCAAGGACATCGCGGAGGGAAAGAGGACCAATGTCCCTGTGTGACTAGGACATACTCAGTGGCGGTGGGGACAGTGGCATGGGATGAAGTGCTGGGCAAAGTTGGCCAGGTGGTAAAGAACATCCCGAGTCCTGGAGAAGGGTTCAAATTTAATTCTATGTATAATGGGCAGTTATGGGGGGGCGATTAAGCCACTGAGGGACCTGATCTGACTTGTGAGTGAGAAAGAGCACCCTTACTTGATGACTGGTGGGGGGGGCGGTGAGGAGCAGGACTGGAAGCTGGTAGCCAGCGAGGAAGCTCTGGGAGCAGAAGGTGGTAGTGATCTGGATTGCTAAGAGGGGTGTGGGGTCACAGACACAAGTCTCCATTCGAGTTTGGTTTAGATATAGAACCCTGGAATTCAAGAACCAATTAGAAGAGTCGGAGTCATGAAGACAGGAAGGGTAGAATGGAGAACGTCTTCAGTTTCTGGCTTGAGTCCCCAGGGCAAGAGTGGAACTATCAGGGGAAATGAAATATTCAGGGACGAGGAACCTCTTTGGCAGGGAGAATCAGGAGTTCTGTTTCTGAGAAACACCAACAGAGTCTCAAGGGGGTGTTTATTTCTCAGTGACCTGCTGGCATTCCAGGATGGGTGAGGCTGGAGACACAAGAAGAGGGGGATGAGATGCTTGAGGGAGAGGAAAAGGATGGGGTTCTGGGGCTCACCCATGACTCCCTGAAGCTTTAGTGTTTGGCAGGAGGAGGTGGATTCAGCAGAGGACATGGAAAGGAGTAGCCCATGAGCTGGGACTGTGACATAAAGACATGGAGACATGGGACGCTTGGAAACAAGGCAGGCCCTGCTCATCAGGGCCTGGTGCCTCCCAGGACTGCATGGACCAACAGGTGCTAAGCAGTCTCCACACAGCAACTTATCTGATCCCTGAGTGGAAGAGTGGGGAGTTGAAAACCAGGTCTGTCTAGTTCCAAAGCAGATGCCTCTTCTGCCCCATGGTGCTCTTTACACATCCACGTCCCTATTCTGCAGTTGAAGAACTGAGCATCAGGACATGGCAGCTACACGGGCCAACAGGGACTTATGTGGGGCTGCAACCCAGGGCTTCTCTTACCCACAGCAGCCTCTGTCTCCTCCTCTGCACCCAGCATGGATTGAGAGATTCTGGGAATACTTGGAAATGGCTCTCCACAGAGGTGTAACCAGGAAAGTAGAGATATACTCAACCTGTGGGTGTCAGAATAGAGAATCCCAGTAAGTTTGCTTTGCATAGGAAGCAACAAGAAATGACATTCTTAGCTTTGTGCTTTAGAGCAGGGATGTTGGTTTTGTGGAAGCCATGTCACAGGATCTCTAATGCAGACAGCTAAGCAGGAACCCCTAGGTGGGTTGGGTGCCCTGGGGCATTCTCACCTTGGCAGGGAGAGCTTAGAAACTGTGGCAGACAGGCACTGCTCCCTGCCTCAGCTGCGGCTGGGGAAGGCTGAGGAGAGGTGCCAAACAGGAAGCCTGGGAAGAGCCCAGGTACCTGGCCCCTGCATGTGGGCTGGAGGGCTCAAATGCAGCTAGGGTGTGGCAGTGTCCACTTCTGTTTCGGGAATCCTGGCCCCAGCCATGGCCCAGTGGGCTGCTCGGCGGCTCTCCTTGCTGAGCTGTCAGAATCAGTTAGGCCAAGACAAACAGCCTGTGGCCTGATGCTGTGTGATTATGTTTTATTTGACTGATTTTATTTTGACACAAAGGCTTCAGGAAAATGCCAGCATGCTGAAGCATGACCCTGATGGATGAAGCAGGGGATCCAGGAGTTAAGCTGTGCCCTGAGGCAGCTCCATGGGCCAGATTGGCAGGATAGATCTCGGCAGTGGCAGTGGGAATGGGGGCCCTGGAGGACTGGTGGGTCAGCTGGACACGGTGGCTCCAGGGAGACATCTAGGAAGTAAGAGGGCATCCATCTGGGTCTTCTAGCTAAGCTGAGCAGTCTGGAAGTATGTGGCCTGCAGGGCTCCCTGAGGGGACAGCTACTTTCAAAACTTGAGCGCCATGCACTTTGTGGGGCCACTTCTTCAGTGGGAGGAGAGGGGCCTTGCAGCAGTGCTAACCTCAGGGTGGACTTGGAGAAGGACCCTGGGAAGCTCATGCTTCACCTCTCACCTCCTGAATCCCAACTAAAGAGGGTCCTGGAGGCCTTTGCTCTGGCTAACCACACACCTTCCCTATCTTCAAAATGGGAAACACAGCACAAGATCAGGCCCTCCCACCCCAACCCCCTCTACCACCCCTTGTGAAATCCTGCATGCATGCGAAGTGGATTCTGCCATTACCCCATTGTCGCTAAGCAAAAAAAGTAAACTTCAAACAGCCTAAGTGTTGATTGATAGTAAATGGAGAGAAAAATTGTGGTATATCCATACAGTAGAATAGGATTCAGCCATGGAAAACCAGGAAATCCTACCATTTGCCACAACAGGGATGGATCTTGAAGTCATGATGCTAAGTACAATAAATCAGACAGAAAAAGACAAAGGATCTAAACAAAGCAAAACAAACAAAACCCCCAAATTTGGAGCAAGGGTACAGAGTGGTGGCTACCTGAGGCTGCAGGTCGGGGAGGAGGGCTGGAGGAAGGTGGATGAAGGTGCGAACTGGCCACCATGAGGGACATGAGCAACAGAGACATAATCTAGCTAGCACTGCTGTGTGATAAACAGGAAAGCTGTTATGTGAGTAAATCCTGAGAGTTCTCATCACAGAGAAAACATTTTTTTCCTTTTTTTAAATTGCATCTACCTGAGAAGATAGATGTTAATTGAAACTGTTGTGGCAATCATTTCACAGTATTTGTAAATCAGACCATCATGTTTTATGTATTAAATTTATGCAGAGATGTATGTCAATTATTCCTCAATAAAACTGGAAAAAAACACACAGCAAAGATTTATTACTAATAAGCCAACAAGGAGACAAAAATAGAACAATAAAAAATACTCATCGGAAAGAAGACACAGAGAAAGGGGAAAAAAAAGCAAAGAACAGATGGAGACAAAGAGAAAACAAACAATAAGCAAGATGGTAGATCTACATCAAATTATACCAATAACCACATTAGATGTAAATAGCCCAAACACCCCATTTAAAAGACAGATTATCTGACCAAACAAAAAAAAGAATACCCAACTGTAGGCAACTTCCAAGAAATCCACTTTAATTATAAGGATACAGACAGGTGAAAAGTAAAAGGATGAAAAAATAAACCATGTAACACAAACTGAAGATAGCCACAGTGACTATATTAATATAAATCAAAGTGAATTTGTGGGTAGAGAGTATTACCAGGAACAAAGAAGCTCATTTAATAATAATAAAAGGAATTCATCAAGAGGACATTATAATCCACTTGCTTCCCACACTCCCATAGCTTCCCACAATGAGGAGAAGAAATCTGAACACTCCCACCCCAGCTCTGACCGTGCCTGCTTCCCTGCCCACATCTAGTTCTTGGCCCTGCCTGGATGTTACTTCCTTGGATTCTGTCTCAGGTGCTCACCTGTCAGGCCTCTGCTCAAAGGTCACCTGCCCAGAGTCCTGGCCCCACACCCCATACAAAACAGCCCTGCAAACCCCTACTGGCCATAGTATTTGTGCATTTGCAATTATACCCCTTTTCTCCTGCAGAATGCAAGTTCCATGGGGTAGTTATTTTGCATCTCTCATTCAGCATTGACAGCATTCCTGGCACCTAATAGTTGCTCAATAAATACTTCATCAGTCACTGAGTGAATAAAGGGTCCACATGTTGCTACATGGCAGATAACAGAGATAGGGGAGCAGCTGGAAAGTAAGTAAGGCTCAGAGTGTGCAGCCTTTGAGTGGTGTGTTAATATATTTGTTTTTTTTTTAATATTCTAGGAGGTGGGAGAACCACAAAAGAGCTCTAACCAGAGATAGGAGCAAAGTTGTGCTGCAGAATGACCACTCTGGTGGCTGGCGAGAGTGGTTGTGTCTCCCAGAAGCAGAGAAATTTCCCCTGGAGGGCCATTGCAGTTGGACCCCAGGAGCTGTCAGTGAGGGGAGGGCTTCCAGCAGGGCCTGAGGATTTTGAGAGATGGAAGGAGGAAAGTGGATTGAGAGGGTGTGCATGTGTAGGGGGATAAACTGAGCTCTCATGGGTCCATGAGATGGTTCATTTGACAGGAGTGGGGAGTTGCTCCAATCAGGGACAAGCTTCAAATAAAACCACATCAGAACTTCCACAAGGAATTGTCTAAAAGTGGAGTTGGCTCTCACTGGGGCTGGGGAAGGGGTCCAAAGCTAAGTACTGCCCCCCCATCCATGGGACCCCATAGTGGCCTCTGCTTACAGCCCCCACCCTGGGGCTGGGCACTCCTGATGTGGGAGGAGAAGGGGTCAGAACACCTGGTGTCCTTACCATGCTGACAGGTGTATGGTGCAGGCTGCTCTCTGCCAACAGCCCAGCCCCCAGCCACCCTTCACCATCCTGGCAACAGAGGTTTTCTGTGGAGGCCACGAGGTGGATCCATGGGAGGCTAGATCCTTCATTCCCCACCCTCCCCCACCCCTTGGCACCACTGTTGCTATAAATACACCCTGTGGAGGTAATTACACCAGGGAACAGCTGTGGCTCCAGAGCCTGCTGGCTCGAGGCTATTGTGTCAGCAACACACCTATGAAAAACACATAAAAAGACAAACGACTCAGGAGATACCACAGCGCATGCTGAAAAGGGGAGAAAAGATTGTAGGGAAAAACACAGCAACAAGCACAATTCATAAGCCCACATTATGAGTATTCCCAGGAGAAGGAAGAGGCTCCAGAAAGGCACCCCAGTCCCTGGAGCACACAATATGGTTTTTATAAACTGCCATGACTCCCTTCTCTTTTTTTTTTTAACAATTTCACCGCTATAGTACACTTATTTTCTTAAGGAAATTAAACACAAAACACCTACTGTATATTTAATTTAAAGAGGGGAAAAAAACCCCAGAAACCCACTCAATGTTGAAATGTCATTAAGGAGGGTGAGGCAAAGCTGAAAGGTCAGGAAATTGAGTCGCTAAGCGGCCATCGGGTCCTGACGCACTGCATAGCGCATCACTGCACAGCGCTGGGCCCTGCGGAGAGATTCAGCTTGTCTGAAGATGTAGGGTGCCCAGCCCTAGGGTAGGGGTGGAGCACTTCCACAGAAGCGGGCAAGCGGAGAATTACCCCTAGGGAGAGAATCTGTGTAGCACAGGAACCACGGCCACCTTGGGTGTGGGGCTGCCGCCAAGCCTCCACCACAAAGCTGTGGAAGGAGCCTGTACAGGACAGCCTGTGATTTGCAGCTCTGGAATACTTGATCCAGCTTCTTCTTCAGTACCCTCCCATCTCTGCTAGTCTGGAATCTTGTTGTCCTTCCAGGCCCAGCAAAGACCCTAGGCTCCATGAAGGCATCTCCAAGCCCCAGCTTTTCTTCCTCTGGGCCCTCTCTGCACCCCGTGGACTTGTGGCTGGAAGTCTGAGTTCAGGGTGACATTCTGTGATGTTGGACTGATTACAAAGCTCTTCATGTTTCCTTGTCTGTAGGTGAACTAGCCGTGTGGATTAAGTGAGATTGTGCCTAGGAAACACTGGCCTATTGCCTATTAATTGCAGCCAGTTAAATCTGCCTGAGCTCCTACTTGGTTCCCACATTTTGTAGGCCCTAGGGGGCCAGGTGAGGGCTCCATCTTGGGGGACTCACAGCCTCTTGAGGAGGCGGATCACTTATTTGCTTTTCTTCTATGCCACAGTCACCTTTGTTCCTTATACTGTATTTGCCTCTCCCTCTCTTTCCAGAAGGGTTGAGTTTCTCGCCCCCATTTGCAGGCCCAAAAACTGAAGTGCCTGAGAGATGAACTAGCTTGCAGAGGTTCCTGAAACAAGGGACAGGTGGAGCTGGAACACCTCAGGCCCCTCTGTCTCAAGAACTCAGCCTCTCATTGATTCCCAGACTAAGAATTTGGATCTGTGCAAACATCGGGGGGTGAAGGACCACTGATGAATGTGCTTTCATAACTGAAATTAAGAGTCTGTAACTCTACTTTGTTCCTAGGGTTCACTAATATCTTTTCATAGCAAAGGAAGAATTTGGTTTTCAAGAATAAAGTCTTTACTAAATTTTTCTACGTGTCCTGCTTTATATGTACTGTGTTAGGTTAACGTGCACAGTTGTTTTGCTCATCTTACAGCTGTGAAGAGGAAGTGACTGATCCAAGCTCACACTGGGTGTTGGCTGTGGTGTTGCTGTCACTCCCTGCCTCCTGCCTCGCCCAGGCTCTGAGGGCATCAAGCTTGGGGGCGGATGTGGCTTCTTCCAAGGAGGGCCATACCCTCCAGGTTGCTCTTTATCCTTCATTAGCGTTGCTGGAAAAACCTGGCTCAGAATTAGCTAGACAGCTTGTTAAACCTGCAGACTCAATCTAGCCCAGGGGTTTCTGCATCAGGCCTCATGGGGGGCTGGGAATCCCCACACTTAACTAGCTCCCCAGTGGTCCAGAGAACCCCCAGGAACACCAGCGTTCTCCAGGGAAAGTGACCTTGTGCTGGTGTCTCTCATTCACCACCACCTTCCTCAAAGACCTTCACTCAGTCACTCAACAACTATTACTTACACTCTGTGGGCATAGTAGATGCAGAAAGAACACTAGTTTTCACCTCTAGTGATCTCCAGAAGTCATTCCACAGATTCAGCTAGCTGAAACAGTAGTGCTTGTTTGGTTATTGAAGGTATGTTCCAGTTCCAGGTCTAGGCTGGGTGGGTGCCAATGGACATTGAGAAGTGTGCTGAAAGCAGGAAGGTCCTTGTCTACAAGGAGCACAAACACTCTCAGGAAGCTACATGTGTTTAAGAAACCACAAGACAGGGATGCCTGGGTGGCTCAGTCAGTTAAGCTTCTGCCTTTGGCTCGGGTCGTGATCCCGGGGTCCTGAGATTGAGTCCCATGTCAGGCCCACTGCTTGGTGTGCTTGGTGGGAGGTCTGCTTCTCCCTCTCCCTCTACCTGTTCCTCTCCCTGCTTATGCTCTTTCTCTCTCCATGTGTGTGTGTGTGTGTGTGTAATAAATAAGTAAAAATCTTTAAAAAAAGAAAGAAAGAAAGAAAGAAACCATAAGACAGCAGAGAAGCCATGCTTCCACAGGGAGCTTCAGGGACAGAATGGAGTGAGAACCTCTGGCTGGACTGAGGGAGCCTCACAAGAAAAATGACTCCTCATTAGTTTTTCATTTATAAAGTGATTGATCTGTATATTATTTTTTCTCAAAGGATTTTAGGTGATTTTTGGAAAGCACATGCAATTCAAAATGTAAGATAAATAAGAGCAAAGACAGATAAATAGGAAGAAAGAATAATATGTAATATAATATAATATAATATATAATAATATAATATAATAGTAAGTCCAGGCCCATTGAGCATAAAGGAGTAAAGTTAGGATGGATGTGTGGGTGTGTGGGTGGTGTGTGTGGGAGGAGTGGGCATGGGGGAGGGTGTCCTGTCTGAGCTGACTCTTTTAGGTGCTTTATCTTGTGAATCCTACCTACTTGGCTTTAAGTCCATTGCAGAGTAAATATTCCAGACAAATTCCAGCTCTAAGCATAACTTGGTTACTCAGGAGTAGGAGAGTCACCCATGTTCCTTAGAGACCAATGACCACAGAGGGGACAATGAAAAAGTGACTCAGGGAGAGGGCTAGTGAGGAAGAAGTCGACCACTCTCCAGTTTGTCCTAAGTCTCCAGCTTCCTCAACAAGACCCTTCGGCTACCTCTTTGAACAGGCAAATCTCTCCATACTGTTTTCTTCAACTTACCAGTTATTGTCCAGGAGCCTGGCCCTCAGTCTCCTTTTCACAAGGATAACTGTTTAATTCCACGAATCTCCATAAGACAGGTTGTTCAGCAACCATTGCCTCAGAGTTCTAGACTGTGCAGTTGGTGTGCCCCCATTTAGAGGGTCACCCCAAGGTGTTTTGGAAGCTCAGGTCCCGCTGGACAGGGTTTCCAATCTGCCTTGATTTATGGTCATCTTCAAACAGAAGATTAAAGTACATTCTCCACATCCACATTAACCACAGGGTTTTCTTGGCACATAGGTATCAAAGCAGGGATGCTGGGCCATGAATCAGGAAACAGAACTGAAAAATAAGGGAGGAGCAAAAGAAATCTGATTCTGATGGCAATAAGTTAGGTTATAGTCTTAAAAATCACTTAAAATAGTGCAGAAATGCTAAAGGTGAAAAGGGTTGTTGGATTTTTAAAAATTTTATTAAGATCACTTTTTAAAACAGTTTTAGGTTGACAGTGAAATTGAGGAGAAGACACAGCAAATTTCCATATACCCCTGCTCCCACACATGCAGAGTCTCTGCCAATATCAATATCTTGCACCAGAGGGGTACATTTTTACCATTGATGAACCTACAGTGACACATCTATCACCCAAAGTCCTAGTTCACATTATGGTTCACTCTTGGTGGTATCCATTCTATAGGTTTAGACACCCATGTAATGATATATCCCCATCATTATGGTATCACACCAAGGATTTTCAATACCCTAAAAATCTTCTTGGCAGCCTCTGATGTTTTTTCCCTGTCTCCATAATTTTGCCTTTCTCAAATGTTATATAGTTATAAACCACACAGTATGTAGCCTTTTCAGGTTGGCTCTTTTCACTTAGTAATATTCATTTAAGTTTCCTCCATGTCCTTTTATGGCTCTATACTTCATTTCTTTTTAGCACCAAATAATATTCCCTTGTCTGGTTGTATGACAATTTATATGTGCATTCACCTTCTGAGGGAAGATGCCTTGGTTTCTTACAAGTTTTGGCAATTACGAGCAAAGTTCTGGATATTTTTAAAGTTATAGAGTCACAGAATCAGTTTCATGACGTAGTAGGGATTCACTGGTTATTTTTTTTTTTTAGAATTTTATATATTTATTTGACAAACAGAGAACACAAGCACGCAGAGTCACAGGCAGAGGGAGAAGCAAACTCCCCCACAGAACAGGGAGTCCAATGTGGGACTCAAACCTAGGGTCCTGGGACCATGACCTGAGCTGAAGACTGCCATAACTGACTGAGCTCCCAGGCGTCTCTTCACTGGTCATTTTGTAGAGTGGTGCAAGGGCTATGGTAAAATATATCAAGCCTAATTCAGGCAGACTGGAGTGGGGAAGTGAGGAGGGCCTGCCATACAGTGAAGTGTCATCATCCTACCCCATCAATATTTATTCATGTTCTCACATGGGCCACAGACTGTAGCACATACCAAGGCACAGAGTCACCTTCAACTCCAACAGCCAGCATTTACTGTGCAGGGGTGGTTTTGCAAGGAAATAAGAATGTGTTTTCTTTCCATGAGATCAGTGTTCGGGCCAGGATTTCTTGTGAATCTAGGCATTGTAGACAAACTTGTGGCCAGAATATGTTTATATTTAATATACTTTCTCTTTTTCAAAAAAAAAAAGACAAAACCACAGAAGATTAATAAAAGAGCATGTTTTAAGTCAGCTCCTTGTATTTTTTTAGAATGATTTAATTTTAATAAAATCTCAAATTAAATGACATTTTCATGTAGGCCTCTAGGTTCTCTCTTCATCTCTAAGTCTAAGCAAAGGCCCTGACTGAAAGAGAGGTACTCTTGTATCCAGTCCTTTTCCGGCCTTGTCTTTGTGAATGGGTAGAGAACTAAGGGCTCCAAGAGATACGCTCCAGCACAAAAATCAGAACTGTTAGAGCTAGAAAAAAAAACTCAGAAAATGAGTTTAATCATATTATAAAGGCAGATGCAAGCCACTAAGATAAAATTCTTTCCCCAAGTAGAGGTCTCCTAACTCCAATCAAAGTACTTTCTGTTACCCTGGGGCCTGTTCTGTGGCAATGCCAAGGTGAGGTAGCCATTTTGTTTAATCGAATTCTCCTCCTGTGAAGGGCTGCTTAGCTGGGTCTGAAGTGAGAGGCAAATTGAAGTAGGCTTCAGCCAGAATTAGTGTCACTGAGTGACAGTTCTTAATGCAGAGGGGGTGGTGGGCTCTGTGAGATCATAGCTTTGCTCAGACTCTGGTCTGTTGAGTCAAAGGATCAATACTGAGCTTCTCAAGTCACCTTTGGGAAACCCTTCAGCAGAAAACAAGCCTACTGATAGCAGACACTTCTGGTCCTGAGGGGTCCCCCTTTGGATTATACATCCTCCACCTCAGAGTGAATAAAAACAACCTCTTCCTCACTTGGCTAAACCTTCCTCCAGCAATTCCTGGGGAAAGGAGACCTTTTGTCACATGCAATGTAAGAGATGGAACACTAGATTGTCAATGAGAACTGTTTTAAGCATGAAATGGTCTCTATCTCTAGCCTTCATTTACAAATATTATCCCATATTTTTCTGCCAAAACAAAGATCACTGTTGTTCAAGGGACTTGAGTATCTTGAAGGGTGTCTCTGTACCCCCAACAAAGCTGAGATTGATGTTGGATCACTTGGTTAATAAACCATAAACCCATCAGCATTTAACATAGTTGGACACTAAAGATCACAGGAAAGATGAACCTCTCTGGAGGCAATACCAGCTGGCCATGACCCAAGCTTCGCCCAGCTTACATCATACATACATACTATCCTTTGTGGCCAGCCAACCATCCTTGGCCTCCCCAGTGGTGTTTGTGCCAGAGATCATTATGACTTTATTACAGCCCCTTTCAGCAAGTCATGAATTTTTACAGCCAAATTACAAGTCTGTTTACAGTTAAGTGGCAGCAAGTACTTTTAAAGCAAGTACTGTAGATATTTTTATGACTGAGTTTGCACCATCAGAAACACACAAAATATATAGGCAGGACCCATACTGCCAGTGAGACTTTTAGGGTTCAGCTAAATAGGATAAATAAGGGGGCTTTGTATTTGTCTGATGGAGGCAACTCTGCATCAGGCCAAGACTTGGATTCCATTGCAAAACCATGAGGCCTTTGTATATAACAATGACGGATTAATCCTATAGTTTGGGGTATATAATTTGCTTGGTTAACAATACTAAAATTAGAATAATTACCTTGCAATTAAAAAAATTATTTGCTATAACATGAAATTCTACTTATATGAGATATATAGAATAGTCCAATTCAGAGACAGAAAGTAGGATGGTAGTAGCCAGGGGTTAGAGGAAAGGGTAAAAGGGGAGTTACTCTTTAAGGGGTACAGAGTTTCAGTTTGGGAAGATAAAAATTCTGGAGTTGGATGGTGGTGATGGTTGCACAACAATGAGAACGCACTGAACTATCCACTTAAAAATGGTTAAAAATTGTAGTTTATTGGGGCACCTGAGTGGCTCAGTGGGTTAAAGCCTCTGCCTTTGGCTCAGGTCTGATCCTGGGGTCCTGGGATCGAGCCTCACGTCGGGCCCTCTGCTCAACAGGGAGCCTGCTTCCCCCTCTCTCTCTCTGCCTGCCTCTGCCTACTTGTGATCTCTGTCTGTCAAATAAATAAATAAAATCTAAAAAAAAAAATTGTAGTTTATTTTCCAAAATATTAAAATTTTATATGCATTCCTCATTTAATAAATATTTTATTTTTTTCGGTGTTCCAAGATTCATTATTTATGGTAGGTTTTATGTTATGTATATTGTGCCACAATACAAAAATTTTTGGAAGCTGAAGACATACACTCTTGTCTTCAGGTAGAGGATTAAGGTTTATGAATCCCTTTCTTGAAGTACATATTTAACATCATCTTCTACTCTTTGGTGATAACAATGTCTAGGGTTAATATAAGATGATTAAAACATTTTAGATTTATCACTTCAGCCAGTAGATTATGGTATTTTTATTTTACTTTCCAGCCTTTTGTCATCTTGATTACTAAACAAAGATATTAATAACCATATCTAAACTTGAACTTAAAAATTTTAAATTTATATGTTTTAAAATTTATAATTAAACAAATGTAATTAAAGTAGAGCCAGGCATTGTTAAATGACTGAAGAAGATATCATCACTTAAAAAAAAGAGATAAAGGAGAATCATTGGATTGAAGCATGTATGATTTTATGCAACATTTTTTTCAATAAGCCTAATCCAAAAAGCAAAGGTTAAAGACAAAAATATACATAATTAGAAGGACTAAATATCTTAACCATAAATATAAATAATTTAAAATGTAAAAGATCATGTAATATGAATTATCTTGGACACTAATTTAAAAAATATCAAAATATTAAAATTAAAATTTTAAACATGTACATATTATATATTATGATAAATTATATGCAGTATATATGCTGTACTCCTCCCCCAAATGTTGAAAATTAAACAGAAAGAACAGATATGGAAAAATCTGAGGACACTAAAAAGATGAGAACCTTTCTTTATGGTAACTCTCACACTGATAACTGTATAAATCTCCAATAAACTTCAGACTGACAGGTATTTCCCTCCTTGACACCTCCATTTGAATGATTCATTGACATTCTGAATGTAACATCCCCCAGAATAAACTCTTTATTTCTGCCCTGCAAACCTATTCATCTGCCAGGCTCCAACTCTTTTCAATGAGACACTTAAGCCCATTTGTGGCAGGCCAAATAATGGCCTCCCAAAGAAGCCCACATCCTTACCCCAGGAATATGAGAATATGCCACTGGACATGGCAGAAGGGAGCTTGCAGATATTTCTCCAGCATGTGAGAAAAGACAATATGAAGTAGAAGAGGGTAATAATACATGCAGAAGAGAGGGAGAAATGAATAGGTTTAAATGAAGGGTGAAGAACAAGAGAGAGAGAGACAAGAAGAAAAACAAGAAGGGAATGGTGGAATATCTGGACCAAACTTCTTAGTTATATAACCTGATGCATTCTCATTTGGCTTATGAAAGTTTGAAATGGACTTCTCTTAAAGAACTCTAAAAACACAGAGTCAAGTACAAAACTGGTGCTTGGATGTTATAGACTAGTTGGATATATTAATGCAAGTGACAATTACACAATACTCAGGTAAGAACTGTTATTCTTTTGCATATAGCAGTCCAGAGTCAGATAAACTACCATATATTTCATCTTAGGACTCAGGTGGATATTTAAATATTGTGGTTTGTTGTCTACTTTTCTGGCTTTCAGTAAGAAAGAGAGATGTTTCAGTCTAAGTTTGCTCATCGGAAAGCAAAAATGAGACTAATTTTCTTAAATGGGTACTTTCTGCCCATGAATTGCTATTTATGAACAGCTATACAATTTCTAAATAAAATAATAAAACTTCCTATGTGCACCAAAAACAAAGCTCTATCACTCACTTGTTTTGGTTAAAAATAAATCACATTGCTTGTAGGATATTAACAGGTGCCTAGATCTGAATTTCTCCACACATGATTGAGGGGGATAAAAAAGGGCACAGATAAATTTTAGATCAGTATCAGTTAGAATTTTTTTCTGCCTTTATTGAGATATAATTGACATATAATATTGTGTAAGTTTAAGATGTGCAACATGTTGATTTGATCCAGACATATATTGCAGAATGATTACCACAATAAGGCTAGTTAACACACTCATCACCTTATGTAATTACAACTTTTTTTTATGTACCTGTTGGCAATCTGTATGTCTTCTTTGGGAAAATGTCTGTTTAAGTCTTTTGCTCATTTTTAAAATCGGGTTGTTTGTATTTTTATGGTTGAGTTGTAGAGGTTCTTTATATAATCTGGATACTAATCCTTTATCAGAATGTCGTTTGCAAATATTTTCTTCCATAACATGGGTTATTTTTTCACTCTGTTGGCAGTGTCCTTTTGTGCACAAGTTTTTAATTTTGATTAAACCCAACTTATCTATTTTTTTTTCTTTTGTGGCCTATAATTTTGATGTCATACCCAATAAATTATTGCCATCTTCCACACTGTGGACTTTTTCTCCTACATTTTCTTTTAACAGTTTTATATTTTTAGCCCTTATACTTAGGTCTCTGTGTAATTTGTCCTTAATGTGACCAATAAATATGGTATTACTTCTGGAAAGGATTAAAAATTAATGAGACATGATGGATCAGATTGATGAAAATGAACATTTTTGGAAGACTTCTATGGAATGCTTGCTACTCAATTCTTTCATTTCCAAGCTTTTTTTTTTTTATCATTTAGTTTCATTTACAGAAAGGTCTCAGATCATGTCTATATCAAACCCATTCAGCCAACCCATCTAAGCATTACTCTATGAAGTGCTGCTGTTATTCTGCAAAGAGGATGGGAAATTGATCAAGTTCTCACTGCCAGTATCCTCCACATGCTTGAAGGGAGAATATGTTTGCTGAGAAAATGAACTTTAAGATATGCCCTCCGAATGAGAGAGTTGGAGTTGCATGGAGCCTGGGAATGAGTGGCTTTGGATGGAAAAAAAAAAAAAATTACTCCACCGGGAGGATGATATTTCTTGGCTCTTGTGGGAACAAAAAGCTGGTTGATCAGTACATGAGGCCAAGGCAGGGAACTTTTTGATTAGTTAACATCTTGAGAGTATGGATTACATCTTGTATGAAATACAGAAATTAAAGAAATTAGCTTAATGTAACTATCTGAATCTATGTGTCATTAATGCTTATTTGAATACATGTGTCATTTATGCTTCACTGAGTATATTTCTCTAAATTTCTTATTTCTTTGCTTTCTTCAAAACTCATATTCCACAAATGGAAAAAAATCCTGTCTTACATTGCTCACATATGATAACCCACAGGTATCAACTACATTGGAAACATTAGGGAAGCATATTTCAAGGTAGATCCTGGTTCCTGGCCTGGAATTACAGAATAGAAGTTTTGGGAAATAGTGTTCAAAAATCTAAGATAATTCTGATTTTGTGTTCAGTTTGAGAACCAGGGTCCTCACTATGCCAGGACATCTATCTCTCATCTGATTTGGTTAAAGGTAAGTCACATTGTCTGTAGGATATTAGCAGATTCTTAGATCTGAATTTCTCCACACATCTTCCAAAAACAGGCAGGTTAAAAAGGAATATAAATAAAATCATTCATAGCCCACACTTAACAGTATACTGAGAGAGTGAGATTACTACAGATTTCAGTTTGTGTGGAGGGAAAGAAGCACCCAAAGTAGAGGAGTTGGCTCTGGAGCCAATACTGGCATCAAGCCTTAGGTGAATGTTATACAGGCAAAAAGAGGATGGCTAGTGTTGGTGGCTGTGTTAGTTTCCTAGGGCATCTGTAACAAATTACCACAATCTAGGTGGCTCAAAGCAACATAAATTTGTTCTCTCACAGTTCTAGAGGCTAGAAGTCTAAAATCAAACTGATTTCATTCCTTCTGGAGGCTCTAAGAGAGAATCTGTTCAATATGTCTCTCTCCTGTTCTGGTGTTTGCCAGCAGTCTTTGGCATTCTATGGCTAGTAGCTTCACCACTCCAATCCCTGGCTCTATGGTCACACAGTTGGCCATTTTCTCCATGTGTTCTTATGATCTGCTTCTTTCTGTGTGTGTCTGTGTCTCTCCTCCAACTCTCCCTCTCATTATAAGGACACCAGGCCATTGCATTTAGGGCCCGCTGTAATCCAGCATAACCCCATCTTAACTAGATTACATCTGCAAAAACCCTATTTCTAAATATGGCCCCACTGACGGGATCTGGATGGATCTGAATTTGGAGGAGACACTATTCAACTAGATACAGTCTTACATGGATACAGAGCAACACTCAGAAAGGGGGATCCCACCCTGAGTGAGGAAATATTGAGACCAGGTCTGAGATCTGGTAAGTGAGTTTACTTGTGTTTGAAGAAATTAAGGAAGCAAGGTGGTGTGAGAACTGTAGGGGGCAGACATGGCCACCTTAGGAAAGCCCCACTTCCAGGAGAAATGGGCAATTTGGGAGGGGAAGGAGGTTTTAGAGGTTTAGTAGTAAAAGCTGAAAAGTAAAGGCATTACAGAAATAAAAGTGAGCCACCATGTCAGCAGTCAGAGGAACCCCTCTTGCAACCTCCAAAATGTCACCTATGGAAGAAACTGCACTTCACACCATCACCCTAAGAGGGGCTTCTCAAAGTAAGGAACCTAACAAGCCAGTCCTGCCTGCACAGAGTCTATTACTGCTGATAGGACACCAAGACATTTTAAAACTAATAGAAAATGACAGGCAACACCTGAACACAGTTACTGTAAGAAGCAAACCTAAAAATAAATAAAATATTTCAGCTCATGAGGAAGTCTTTTTTGCTCCAAAATAAAATCACAAAGTCAAAGGGAACTGTTAGTACCCAAACTTGAATTAAACATCTGTAAATGGGCATTTGTAGATATGAAGAACTCCTTGAAACTGAAATTTAAAAACTCAGAACAAAAAGGAATAAAAATCAGGACAATGTGAAATGCAAAGAAATCAAGCTCAGGAAAGAAATTTAAGAAAAGGATAATATCAACCCCCCCAAAATTTTTTCTTTCAAGGAACCCCAGGGAAAATAGATTTAACTAAAACTATAATAAGGGGCATTAAATAGAGGAAGGGAAAGAGCCAAGGGAATGAAAACACAACTTAAAAAAGCAAGTTAAAAGAATCAGAAACATGTGACAAATAAAGAAGACTGGTAAAGAAGAGTTAGCATTACCCAGTCAAAGTCCCCGGAGGAGGGAAAAACAAAAACAGTGAATAAGAACTAAAAAGAAAATTCTAATTCAAGGAAACTTTCTGGAAAAAAAAAAAAAAAAGGCCTGAATCCATAGGTTAGAAGAGCCCACCATATGTCTGAGAAATTATAGAACAGTCAACTCTGAGACATATACCAATGAAACTATTATACTGTAAAGGTAAGTTTAAAAGTCCTCTGGGCCTTAATGCAAGTTAAGAAATTAGGTTTTACGTCAAACTCCTCAATAATAAACAAGATCTTAGTGGAGAACAATTTCAAAAAATTCAAGAATGTGATCCAAGCATTTTACCCAGCCAAGCTATCCTTCACCAGCTTTGAATATATACAACTCATGCCCTCCTGTCCTCCAAGCCCTTCCTGAGGTCTGCCCAAAGAAAGAAGCTTCCTTTAAATCAGAGGGGCCTGGGGAAACTTTGGCAGAAAGACTAGCAGTGAGCCTTGGATATATTAATTGTAGATCTAAGTCTAAAATTAATGTGAGAAAAGGAAAGAAAAATAGCATAATTTTTATTATTCTGACAAAGTATAATGACACATCTAGAAAACTGGAAGGAAGAAAAGGGGAGAGAATAAAAGAAGCACATGGGTTTCTGCCTAAGAAATAGGTGGGAGTCAAATTTAAAAGTTGCTATATACTTTAGAGTTGACAGACTAAGTAAAAAAAATGTTCCCAGAGAGGGAGCTATGCCTTCAAGCATCAGTGGTCTCTTATAGACTCAAGATGGTTCTCTTTTTTCCATCATGGAGGTGCTGGCGCCAGGAGCCATGGGCTTACCTGGCTGTTTCTTTATTCTTATTACAGGACAAGCTTGAGATCTGGGTAGAAAACTAGAAGTAAGTATCTATTCCTCAGGAGAAATATCTGTCCCGAGTATGAGTGTGGGGCAGGGGTGGAGGTTGGGGTACGTGAGGGTACACATGTATGTATAGACTTGTGAGGGTGGGGGCTTGCTTTCTGACTCATGATCACAACTTTCCTGGCTCATGCAGTTCTTGCGAACACAATTATGATTAAACACTGTCTCAGCTCAGAAGTGCAGTGTCTGCATCCCAACTTAGCCTACCCTACTATCATGTTATATGTTGCATTCCCAGACAGAAGTCAACCTCACCATAAGGGGTGGTGCCTAATCTAGCTTGTGCCTCCCTGGGCTCTGAATTCCTCATTCTATTTGTTAGAGTCCATGAAGAACAGGTGTAATAATACTAGTTTAATAGAGCCAACACTTATTAAGCGATCATTCTATGTCAGGCATTATGCTCGTAAAGCAGTGCCTAAATGTAGTGAACATGTAGCTCTTATTATTTTTATATGTGTTGCCTCATCTAATGCTCACAAAAGACCCTATGAAGTAGGCGTTATTGCTTTTCCCATTTCACAGCTGAAAAAACTGAAACTAAGATGAAGTCTGTATTATATTGCCCAATGGCACATGGCGGGTAGGTCGCAGAGAGAACTGGAATCCAGATTTGATTCTCATCACAGCCCAGTCACTTCACCACGATGTTATATATGGATGGGATCTCTGACTCCAAGTGTGTATGGATAAGGAGAGTGTGTTGACAATGCATGAGATACACTGCCTTTTACAGCTATAATCTAAGATAAAAGTCTGACATCATCCTCACCAAAATTGAAATGGTAAAGCAAGAGAAGTTTGTTAACTATTTATTGTATGGGGGAGGGTTAATCCTTACTTTTTCATTCCTAACTCTAGTGAACAGAGAGCTAGTTCCATTACTTTATATTTTCAAAATGTTCAAAAGTAACTATTCTATTTTTAAAATTACATATTTGTACAAATCAGTAAGAAAAAAACTCACACTCAACCAACTAGGAAAATGGGAAAGGCATCACCATGAAAGTCACTTAACACATAAGTATAAAAGAATTACAAATTAAAGCATTAATAAAATAGCACTTTATTCTATCAGATTAACATAAATTCTTAGAGAAATATTTCATAATGTTGTACATAGTATGAGGTAAGAAAGACAACATTAGAACTAACTTGGAGACCATTTTGCCCAATGGTATCAAAACCTGCCTTCTTTTGACACAGCACTTTTTTTTCTTCCTCTAGAAACTCCTACAGCTTAATTTAAAAAACAATGTTCATAGCAGCAATGGTCACAGTTGCCAAACTGTGGAAAGAACCAAGATGCCCTCCAACGGATGAATGGATAAAAATGTGGCCCATACATACTATGAAGTATCATGCCTCCATCAGAAAGGATGAATACCCAACTTTTGTATCAACATGGATGGGACAAGAAGATTATGCTGAGTGAAGTAAGCCAAACAGAGAGTCAATTATAATACGGTTTCGCTTATTTGTGGAGCATAAGGAATAACATGGAGGACATGGGGAGATGGAGAGGAGAAGTGAGTTGGGGGAAATTGGAGGGGAAGATGAATCATGAGAGACTGTGGACTCTGAGGAACCGAGGGTTTTGGAGGGGCGGGGGATGGGAGGTTGGGTGAGCCTGGTGGTGGGTATTATTGAGGGCACATATTGCATGGAGCACTGGGTGTGGCGCATAAACAATGAATTCTGGAACACTGAAAAGGAGTTAAAAAATAAATAAAAATTAAAAAAACATTAAAAAGTGCTTAGCAGCAGAATATATAGCTACCAAAATTTTCATTGTGATGTGTAATAAGGGGATCAGCTAAGTTAATTTTAGAAGATCCCTACAATTAAATATCAAGTAGCTATTAAAACAAAGTGGACTATTTGTAGCTTTAGATGGCCAGAGTGAATTATTAAAGAAAGAAGAATTTACAACATAATAGGGATGTTTATGAGTTGGACATTTATATGTGCATTTTTCTGGATATATGTTATATTTATGTTTTTAAAATTAATATTGATACTGTGATTCAATTTTTGAAGAATATGCAAGGATACCTCATATCCAGAAGAAAATCTTTGGAATGGGAAACCTTAAAATGGCCACAGAACTATCTCTGGGTGGTCATTCTTGGTTTTCTCTCCTTTAGTCCCATTTCTTTTGCTAAAATGAACATATATGGCAAGCACTGCGATAAAATTTTATTAAGTACAAGAGAGTGCCGACCAAATCATCTGTTGTGGCAGAAATACAGCCCCAGCCATTTCCAAAGTCAACATTTCCTGCTCAGGTCACCTGGGCCAGAGCTCCTCCAAGGCGGGCCGAGGTCTGGAAAGCAGTAGATCACTTGGGAACAACCCCATGGGCACTGGTTGGGTTTCCAAGTGTGGCTTGTACAGCATGTGCCTCGTTGACTTACTACCCCGCAGCGCGGGGAGCACGTCATCAGGGGTCACTCAGCTCCTGCTTATGGGCCATCTGCCAGGGCTTTCTGGCTGAGGGTTGGTTTATTTTATGACAGTCAGAGCTGGTCACCGAGGTGTGGGCTGCTGTCTTCCTTGTGATGTCACAGGGAGGAAAGCATAAGATGGAAAACTATCCTCAAAAGGGTCTTTGTTAATGGTTGCCTTTGCTTGGCTTTTTCTTCTGGTTCTTCATCTGGAATTCTGTTTTCTTTCTTACTTGCTTCCAGATCTGCTTCCAGATATTTCACGAGAGATTTCAACGAGGCCACTTCTCTGGTTATTCTGGCACCTTCCAGACAGGCTGGCTTCAAGGTTATGAGGTAGTTTGGACTCATCTAGTGGCTTTATCAGGAAGGTTTTTCTGAAGACTAAATTCATCTGTATGAAATACCTACAGAGTAGTGGCTTTTAGAGCCACCATGTCTGAATCTAAAAACAGCAACTTGGTTAGACAGCGGTCCACCCAGGTGCATCTTCCAGGGATGTGCTCACATTACCAGCTGACTCCTTGAGTCAGGGTCTGACAAGGTGAGCTTACTTTTCATTTTCCTTATTAGAAGCTGGTGACAAGAGGGAGCACATCCAGAGTTGGAAAATTGCAATCCAATCCAGTGGCTCCTGCATTATTAAATTGAATGGAGGTGGGATTTTTTTTTTCAGTTCTGTTTTGTTTGCTTTGTTGTTTGCTTTTCATGCTCCATAGGGAAAGTGCTTCTCCAAGTCCTATTGCCCTCAAGGGAAAATTCTATGAAGAGCCCATTGAGCAGACAAAGATTAGAGACATGAAGTGATCATAGGCTTAAGAAATGTGTATCAAGCTGTAGGAAGGTGATTAAGACCAAGGATGATGGATGTTAGGTCAAAATACAATAAATACGCCCAAATGCCCAGTCTGAGAAAATTAACATTTAATGGAGAATAGCCAGAATTATAAACTTAAGTTGGTGTTTGCTATCTGCAGAAAATGGTTAACCTATCATGTGTAGGGTTTATGAGACATTGAGATGCCTGTCTATAGATGCCTAGAAGAATATGGGCCATTTTTTTTAATTTAAGCTTTTTTATTTAAACATATAATGTAACCCCACCACCCTCTTCCAACCCCTCCCCCCCCATTTTTATAAAGAGATATAAACTTGACAGTTGATCTGTGTTTATAGTGGTTGGCGTGCAAACCTAGAGGCGACATAATGACATTTAGAAGTGATGAGAAGCGAGGATGGCTATCTGTGTGCCTAATGCCAACCAAGGGTTTTACTGCCCTATCCAACTGAAGCCAGTTTTGGTGAATTTGGCAAATTCAGTCAGCATCTGCTGCATTTGGTTTCCTGTTTCCTCATCTACTCTGCCACCTATTGAGTGGGGCTTAATATTGATGTTAATCCCATGTTTCCTTTCTTGGAGAGCAAAAAGCATACTTGCTTTATCTATGTCCAAATACCCAGTAGAGTCCATGGTGCATGATAGATGTCAACTACCATTTACTACTTTGGCATTTATTTAATGATTAACTTTGACATGTAGAAATTATGATAGGCCCTAGGAAAAATCAGGATTTCATTTGTTTGTTTGTTTGTGAAACAGACCATGCTGACACTGGATTGTGATTTAAGGAAAGACAGGAGATTTATGGAGACTCTGATAACAGACTGCTAAAAATAAGTTTGGGCTTTATTCATATATATGTTTGTGGCCCCTCCCCCTCCAAACTCTTCCCTGGGACTATGGTCAGCAGGCATGACTTTCCATTTTTCCTGAACACTTCCCTCAAAGTAGCCACTGGTGACTCTTTCATCTCAGGATACTGCTTAGGGGTGGGAAAAGGCCAGGAGACCAAAGAAGATAAACAATAGACAAAGCAAAATGATACAAATGCACAAACAAACAATACAGCCCACCGAAAACTTTAATGAAGTCCTAGGTTATTTAGATGTTGTGATTGTTTTTTTGAAAATCATCTTCCAAGCTGAGTGCCATCGACGCTGAAAGTCAATGACACTATTTTGCAATCTACTTGTGAGCTGCTATAAGAACAATTGCATAGTGATTGTTACTAATACTCTGAGTCCTTTAATTACCATTAATATGATACATTCAATATAAGAAGCTATTAATAATAATATTTAGGAAATAGTAAATATTAGCCGAACCCATGTCTAGTGTTTTTCTGGAAGACAGTAAATGAAAGGAAAGCAAGTTCATTGAAATCAAGCAAACTTTAGCCCTAGCACCATCCACTTCCTTCCTGCCTCATTTCCTTCTTTCTTTCTTCCTCTTTCCATCCACTTACTCATTTATTTAACAAATATTCACCAAACACACAAATGTGCCAGGCACTAGACTGAGATCACAGTGATGAACAAAACAATCAAGTCTATTGCTTTCCTTGAAGGTTAACTCTGGTAGGTCTCCTGATAAGAAGCACTTTTTGTTGAGCAGTAAAATAGATGATCAAGAATTATCCAAGTAGGCTGAATGGCTGAATCCATATCTTTTCTTCTATAGTAAAAATTTTTGTGTAAAGTGCAGTCTTTCACCTTCAGCACTATTAACATTTACAGCTGGATAACTTGTAGAGGGCTCTCCTGTGCATGGTAGGACTCAGCATCCTTGGTCTCTACTAACTAGAGGCCAGTAGTGGGGACACCATCCAGACATTTGGTATTCCAAATGTCAAGAAAAACTAGGTTTAGTTAAGAACCACCAGCCTGAAGGGACCATGAAAAGGAGTCTTCTTGGTGTTGCTTCTCACATCCTTATGTTCAGGGATGGACACTGGAGGAATTATATTATGACTCATCCAGGAGGGTGGGTATGAGTGTATGTGTGCGTGTCCACACAGGTGCCAGCTAATTATATATGGAGATAGATGGAAATGTCGACAATTTAAATTTAAGGGCGAGGGTGTTTTGTCCTAAACATCCTTCCCCAAGGTCTTGCATTTCAAGAAATAATATTGGCTTTTATTTGACATATTTACAGCACTGAAATTTATTGAGAAATAAAGAATGCATCAGTTAAATTTACTGTGACAGCTTGCTTTTCTTTTCTTGAAGACTTAAGGCCATACACATCATCCTACAAAAGTCTTAACTCAATGTTTACAATAGCTATTTTTCTATTAGTTTTAGATTGGCTAGATTTATGGTGCATTAGGCTTGTATTTTATGTATTATTGGTAAATTCTTGCCCATTTTATAGCACTGGGATCATAATTTTACTAATTCAAATGATTTTGGAGGTTTATGGTTGTTGTATCTTGCTTGTATGACACATTGTTGGTTATATCTATGATTTATTTCTTGCTGAGTCCTTGGTCAGGAACACAACCCCCAATTATCCAACCAATTATAATATCATTCTGTGGGAAAACCTCAGCAGCTGAAACTGTTGACTAACTGCAATCAAACAGAGCAGCTTAATATCTGATAAACTGAAGCTAAACTTTTGTTTTGGTTGACAATTGCCAGCACTCACAAGGCAACAACTAAGTTTTGTTTTTGTTGTTGTTGTTGTTTGTTTTTTTTTATCATGGTTTTATGTTGTGTGGTTTCCCATGCTGGATGGGACCATGCTTGCAGTTTTGTTTTTTTTTAACTGTCAAGATGGTCAGTTGATAATAACTGTTCTGAACAATTTCCAAATAAAAAATAATTGCTTCTTTACTGCACGATACAGTAATCTAAGTTCTGAAAAACTATGCATTTAGGCAATTAGGCATATCCAAAAAAAGCTGACTTCACCCGTACCACACCCGTGGAATTCTCTGTTTCATTTTCCCAACAGAATACTACTTTGCTTCACTCAGTTAGTTCATACTCTCTCAATGTTTACTAATGCTGTTTAGACACTTAACACACCAATCAGGGAGCACAACCAACATCAGCTCCAGTCTGGCCAAACCCTATGTGTGCCTCTGGACTTCTGAATGGCTGGACTGTGAGACCCACTTAGTTGGCCTTTAAAGAACACATGACTGGGGGGAGCAGGACAAGAAAATGGAGAAACTACTATCCACCAACGATTGATTTAATAACACACGCTGGGACAGAAATGTTAACATGGATAAGGGTACCTCTTAGAACTGACGACATCCCACCATCCCCCAGATCTCTATTAGCCCACCCAAAGGAAACCTACCTTCTGAATAAAAACAATGTCCTTGCTCTGGAAATGCAACCTAAAGATTATTTCCCTTGTTCTGTATTCCTACATTTAGAAAGAAATTCTGCATTTAGAAGGAAATTCTGGAGCATCTATGGAAAAAATGTCTTAATAACTTGCCAAAATAATGCTGCATGACAATCTCAAAGCTCAGGAGCTTACGACACAAGCATCTCTTCTTTTATAGTTATGCAGGGTGCCTGCAGTTCATCTAGAATGAACTCATCTACAATCATCATCTAGAATGGCTTAGCTCGAGGTTGTGGATTGGATTAAGATCTTCTGTATGTGTGTGCGTTCTGAGACGCAGGCTAATAGGGCAGCTCTAACTGCAGCATGCTCTTCCTATGGCAGATTACCAGGGCACAAGAGCCAAGTCAAAACACACAAACAGGGGCACCTGGGTGGCTCAGTGGGTTGAGCCTCTGCCTTCAGATCAGGTCATGATCTCGGAGTCCTGGGATTGAGCCCCACATTGGGCTCTCTGCTCGGCGGAAGCCTGCTTCCTCCTCTCTCTCTGCCTGCCTCTCTGCCTACTTGTGATCTCTCTCTCTCTGTCAGATAAACAAATAAATAAATTTAAAAAAACACACACAAACACATTATGAGGCCTCTTCATGTCATGTCCAATAACATTCCATTGGCCATAGAAAATCATATGGCTAAACAGCACCAAAGAGTGGGTCAGGAAGATAAACTTCACTCATGGAGGAAAGAGGAAGAAATAAATATTTGCTTAATAATAATCCACACTCTTACAAAAAATATGGCATTTGAAAAACAGACTAAAAGATCTGTTCAAGAGAGATTTCTATTTTTTGTGTTTTGTTGTTGGTGTTGGTTTTGCTTGAGTTTGCTCAGGCAACATTGTTTTTCCTACATATCTAATTTTTGTCTAAGGATTCTCCTCTCTTCCTCTTTCAGTCATGGATGTCTATGTGGGGTTCCATGCTCATCCCAAGAGTGTAGTACCTGACCCAAAGAGCAAGTTGCCTCCCCTTTGCCACAGTGATTAGTGTCATCATTGGACAAGGCTTCTAACTACTGGGGCAAGGACTCTCATTTTGTTTTTTAAAGTCACATGCAAAATCAGGTCTACTTCTGGGCTCTCAAGTTTTGTAAGTCAATTAGCATCTGTGCTTGATACTTCATATTTAGGAAATCAAGCACAGATAGGATCTTGACTTATGCACAAATCATTACCAGGAGTGTGTATAGTCATTAACCCTAAATTATGAAAATGCTAAGCTGAGGGAATAGAGGAGAAGGCATTGAGAACTCCTATTTACAGCTTAGAACTCAGTGAGTCAATTTACTCATCAGTGTAGTCATGTCCCAAACTGCTATATGTTAGACCTTAGACCACATGCCTGCAAACGCTGCTGCACTAGGGAATTTGGTAGGAGAAATTCACGATATTTGGTAGGAGATTCACGATATCCTGAATTCGAGAAATTCAGGAGATATTCACACGTGAACCACTTTTTGTGGACTCTTAAAAGAGATAATAAAGGTCCCAGCAGAATTAAATTAGCCTATGTTGAAGTTGGCATATTTGAAATCAGAGGAAGAAAACTACAATTTTGTTGAAAGTTGCCCTTTTACATGAAAACTGTAGAATAAGCAAGGAGGGCACATATTGCATGGAGCACTGGGTGTGGTGCATAAACAATGAATCTTGGAACACTAAAAAAATGAAATAAAAATTTTAAAAAATGTTGAGCATTAGGTGATCTGATATTTGCAGGGTTGGAAAAGTTTATTCTCTACCAATCAAAAGTTAATGCAAACCAAATCAAAAAGGTAGGAATCATATCAGAAGATACTAGAATATGGGGCAAACTTACTTTCATGTTACTGCCAAGCACCTCCTGTTATGTTTCCTACATGACAAAGAGAATGATTACCTACATGGGGCACACATGGTTGCTGCCTGAGTGGCACATGATTTTTTTTGACCTCAACCATTGTTTCATATTGATCTGGGTACCACAAAGATGGCAGCCACTAAAGGAAGGATTTCAGGGATGTAGAGAACAGAAATTCTTTCCATTGGAGAGAAATTAATCAGGTGATGGTTGTAAGGGGAAGTGGGAAATGTCTAGCCATGAGCTGAAAAGAGGAGAATGAAATTGGTGGGGAAAAAGTCTTTGCCACATACACTGTCCCCTGAAATCTTTAGTGAGAAAGGGGGAAATTTGGAAACTCTATTAACCTACCAAAACAACAAGGCCCAAATTAGCATGGGGATGATTTACTTGTTTTAGAGACATTTTCACTTATTCAGACCTTATAGCTAATCTACAGGGTGAAATACAGAGTACCCACTGAGACCAGAATCCTGGGTGAAGATGATTGGAATAAAAAGATGGGACAGGAATGGACAAAAGAGAGAAGGAACTCCATGAGATCCATCCTGGCTTCAAAAATCTTTGTTTATGTCTGAAATTTCATTCTTAGTGGTTCTTTCCTTGGTATTAAAACACTGAAGCAGTCAGAATCCCTTAGAGTCCAAACTTCACAAGGATAGGTAATGCTTAAGTTCTTATGCTATTGTTTGATTCCAGTGTTTGTCATTGGCCAAAAGATCTGGTGCCTGAGGGGACTCTGAACAAGTAAAAAAGTCCCCTCCAAAGTGGTGATGGGAAAAAGGTTATCCTAAACATTCTGATTTCATAGGAATGAAGAGCCACCCATTTTAACTGTTGGGATTTTCCAGAATTTTGTCTTTCCTCTCTCCTCATTCCTGAATGAGCTCATTGAATCACATACGTTTACCCACCTTTTAGATATAGATGACTCACATGTTTATTTCTGTAACCATGACCTCTCTTCAAGCTCCATACTCATATGCTTACCCAATGCCTACTAGATATCCCCACCTGGATGCCTCACAGCCACTTCAAACTCAACCCACCTAACACTCCTATTTTTCTCCAAGTAACCTTCCTCCTGTATCCTCTATGTTATTTATCGGTGCAGTTGCCAAGTGAGTCACTCCAGTCAGATACCTGGAAGTTACTTTTGAATCCTATGTCTCCCATTTTCCATTTAATCGCTCAGAAAGTCCTAAAAATTTTACCTCACAAATAACCTTATCCCGAGAGGGGTTTAATTCAATTTTTATGATCTCTTAGCCATAAATATTTTAATAACTGATTGGCATGTCTTCTTGTCCCAGTTTTTTCCTTCTATGCCATCCATTCCCCCAAATTCATTTTTCAGATTATTGCTAGATGGTTTCTCACTCCCTTGTGCAAAACCTTTCAGTGACTCCCTGTTGTGTACCTCACAAAGTCCTACACCTGTGCATGAATTCAGGCCCTTCATAACCTGGTTTCCCCTGACTCTCTGAGTTCATCTCCTATTATTGGTTCCTTTGGACCTTTTGTTCTAGCATCACCTCTAATTCCCAGAACACATCTTGCTGACCAATTATTTTCACTCCTACTCTTCATCCATAGTTTTTCCTACAGAGTCCCCTGTTTGTTCTTCATAATTCATCCTAGGAGCACCTTCTCTAGGAAGTCTTTCTTGACTACCTTCTTCCACCTCTTCTGCTGGGCTAAAGTTCCCTGTGTATGCTCAGTCTCCTATACATTCTAGAATTCATCCACTATGACCTAGTATTGAAAATATTTATATGTTTAGCAGTTATTTTCTCTGGAGAAGTAATGATGTTTTTGTCATTCTTATTTCCTAAGTGCCCATATCTGGCATATAGCATGCCATGACAAATATTTCTTTCTTTGATTTGGCTTCATCTGTGAGAAAAATATGCCATGTGCAGGACAAATGGTAACTATGAATGAAATTAACCAGAATGTCATGAAAAGCCTTGGAAAGTTCCACATTTATTGACACTTGTCCTGTACCTGATGATATTGCCAAACAGAAAGGGCTGAAGGAGAGGATAGGACTTTTCCTCTAGGAATGGCTGGAAGGTCACACTCTCACTCAGTCCACCTGGCAGCAACTTCCTGTTTGCAGGTGCTTCTGTCAGATCCTTAAACATGAACTGTGCTTTCCTTTTCTTGTTCTTAATTAGCTGGTTGGTTGGTTGGTTTGGTTTCTTCTTTCTCCTCCACCATTCTTGTGTTGCAAGAAAATTATCACCTCAGATTATTAATTGGCAAATCTTGTTTGGTCTCAGGATGTCCCTGGATTCCCAGATGAAAGAGAAAGGATAGCTTCTTTTTAGATGTTATCAGAGACAAACGGAGAAGTCATGTGAGAGGATGCGGCCAAGGTAAATGAAAGTTAAGTGGCTTTAAGACCTAGTATTTTTGTTATCTGAAAGCCTTGTAAGTACCTTTGTTATCTGAAAGTAACTTTGTTATCTGAAAGCCTTGTAAGACAATTGAAAAAAGAGGAGTGGGGGCCTGGGTGGCTCAGTCTGTTAAGTGGCTGATTTTGTTTCAGGTCATGAAAGCCTTATAAGACAATGAAATAAAGATGGGGAGGGTGCCCTGGGTGGCTCAGCCTATTAAGTGGCTGCCTTTGGTTCAGGTCATGATCCCAGAGTCCTGGGATCAAGCCCCAGGTCGGGCTCCCTGCTCAGTGGGGAGTCTGTTTTTATCTCTCCCTCTGTCTGCCATTCCTCCTGCTTGTGCTCCCTCTCATAAATAAATAAATAAATAAATAAGTAAATAAATGTTAAAAAAAAACAAAGAAATGCAAAGCATGTTTATTTGGATGGTTACTGAACTGTAGTCCTGTTGCACCCTTATCCCGAGCCCCCCTTGAGGAAAAAACCCAGGCTAGAAGTATAGGTTGGTGTTGACCCCCAGGGTAATGGCCCTGGGTTGAGTGACCCTGGATCCAGCCTCTTTGCCTATGTATCCCATGCAGGTTGGGCATTACTGACACCTTCGCATTTGCCAGTTCTCTAGAGAGATAGGCTCTAACATATACAGAAAATAGTAATGTTGTAAGACTCCCTTTAACAATGTTGGCAAGGTGAAATATTTATTTATTTTTCACAAAAGAAGATGTTAGGAAGAGTGGTGGGTAAATTTGCACATGGACTACAGGGACCTCCTAAAAGCGTGGAGACTTGGGTCCCTGAATCTGGGTTTTCAAAGTTCAAAGTTGTTGAAAGTTGTCTGGGTAGAAAAGTCCTGGTGAAGGGGATGTACAAGGTCTCTGAAACAGAATATCAGTGCAGCTAGAGAGAGGCAAAGATAGGTGGAGCCTTCAGCTGGGGTGAACAGTTGTTCTGAGTCTTGACAGGGCTCAGGTTTAAGGGCTCAGGGAGAGGAGGCATGGTTTGAGAGACCAGGTTTGCTGTGGGCAGCAACCTCTTCACCTCCAACAATGGCCGCTATACCCAGTGGAGAAGGGCCCAGTCAGGAGTGGCACCAGCAGACGCTTCCACATTTCCTAGACAGTTGCGGATGCCTTTGAGCTTCCAAAATGACAAGCCTCTGGGAGTGGTAGTTGTATTCTCCTGTCTCTCAGGGGTTCCAGCTGCAAAGTGAGGTTGTCCATTGTGCTTTGAAGGATTGTGTGTGTGCGCCTGTGTGGGCGATTATTATGTGACGGAAGACTCTCGACTGCAGAAAAGGACGATGCCACAATAAGAAGGTGGCAGGCCCAGACACTTATTCAGAACATCACAACAGGATATTACCATCTTTTTCATTCCCACCTGGAAAAGTTACATATATCCAAAATATTAATATAAAACATTTTAGAGTCAGTTAATATGCAGATTCAAAGGAGGTTCAAGGCATTCCTATATTAGCTCAGATACGTTAAGAAGAAAAAAGTCTTATCATCACTGGAACTGTTTCCTCAGGGTTACTCATACCTGTGAAGGGAGACACTTGATTTTTTGGTCAGGGTTTTAAGGGGTGAGAGGCTCATGGACAATAAAGTTCTAAGTGTTTCTCTGAATTGGGTTGTGAATTGAACACCCAGGGGCCCCTTTTGGACTTAGTGAAATGATTGCCACATACTCCAGTGTTTCTGTAGAACTGACCAGGGGAGAAGACATCCACCTGGTTTCCCTGGGGGAGGAGCACCAGAGCCCAGCCCTGGTTCACAAGAGAAGACATTGTTAGGAAGAGTGGTGGGTAAACCCTTTATCCCTTTGATTGTGCCTGCTAAGACTTTTCTGGGGAAAAAACACACACAGAGACACACACACACAAACAAAAAAACCCCAAAACCCACCTTTGTTCTTCATTAGGTGGTTCTTTCAACCCACCTTAGAGTTCATGCCTCAGCAGTCAGACCCTGAGTCACGGGGCAGGGTTCTTGGTCCTTGCCAAGGAGCCCAAGACAACAGCCTCAGGCAAAACTAAAATCACAAGCATGCTTGAAAGGAAGCAACAAAACACTGGCTCTCCTCATTGAGTATATAGGTTCACCATGGCTAGCTCTTCTCTGGGAAAAAACCACCAGTATATTTCATTTTATCCAAAAATGAACAGTATTCAAGGACATGCCTAGTGAGCTTTGAGTTAATAAATAGGTGCCATTGGCTCTTACCTCAAATCGGAGTTAGCAACTTCATGATAATGGTAAATGGAATTTACCTTGCAATAAATGTCACAAGTAATTGACTTGCCCCAAACAAGTTTCTTTATGGGCCTCTACTTTTCCCCTCTGTGCCTAGTGGTATTTACTGCTCTTTGGCTACATTACATAAGCAGGCACAACATGAATAATTACTTGTGGGAGATTTGGCCCCTGAGCTGTTTTGAAAGTGCCCAGCTCTTTCAACCAGACAGAACCAGAGTGGGCCCTCTGGTGCAAGGACATTGCATATGTGTTTCTGGGAAGGTTAGAAAGCTGAGCTAGCATTAGGAGGTAGACGTAATGGCAAACACATTCAAGATTCAGTTGGAGTCTCTATGATAGGAGTTTCAGGAGATCCCTTAGCCTCTAAGTGAGAAGAAGGAGAGGAAGGAGATAAATAATGTTCCATTCAAAGTATGCATCCTGTGGGGTTTTCATCTAGGAACTCATAACCCTGACCCTTACCTGGTTTGAAAAACCATACTTGCTTGGCAAAAAGTGACTACCAGAGGATATCACAGAATTGTCTGCTCTGTATGTTGAAGATATTACATGTGATATTTGGTGGGGGAAATGCCGTTTGAGGATCAGAAAATCAAGGTCTAGCTCAAATTTGATATTAGTTTGGTCATTAATAATAACTGACTGCATTTTTGCACCATTCATTCATTCAGAGCACATTTACACATTTATACTTAGCCAGAGAGTTATCACGCAATAATTATATGATAATCATTAGTGCAAGTTAAGCTGGCATTTTTATTTTAAAGGGGTAGAAAATAGTTGCCATAATTTCTAATTTGATTTAAAAATATACAGGTCCCTCAATCTGCCCTCCTCCAAGATACAAGTATTGGTTGGTCAAAGTTCTCTGGGAGTACCCATTTATTCTCTAAATCTGCAGTTTTCTCCAGCCCATCATTGCTTACATCCATGGTGTTGCAGACACCATTCTGATTTACCTTCTCTAAGTGAGTCCTTGTCACTCTACCATACTTCATGCCTTCAATATCAGGTGAATCATTCTTGAGGCCACAGTCTTTGATCCCTCTGAACCATAAATGGAGATTTTTCCCTGTTGGGAATGAACTTTCTCGTTTGGCCTTTAACTAACGTAGCTTAGTTCTTTCAGTTTTCTGTGTTTAAACTGTATAAGATGGTTACCCAGTAAACTGGAGGATTAACACATCAGCCAGGGGTCCAAGGACCTCTCAGCTCTCTGCTTTATCTAGGTACCCATTACAGGGCATACTTCAACAGGGCTTGAATATAAGGCCTTGCATAAAACAGTCCACATGTCCAAGAAATTAATGATCTATTTAGATGGTGAGAACAGAGGAAGGAAACATAGAGGTTGGTGCCTGTTAATTATAAATTTTATATCATCAATACTCCAGTAGGTGAACTTTTTTCTTCACTCACATTTTAAGATGCTTTCAAGGGCACCTGGGTGGCTCAGTTGGTTAAGCAACTGCCTTTGGCTCAGGTCACGATCCCGGAGTCGTGGGATCGAGTCCCACATCAGGCTCCCAGCTCCGTGGGGAGTCTGCTTCTCCCTCTGACCTCCCCTCTCATGCTGTCTCACTCTGTCTCTCTCTCTCAAATAAATAAATAAAATCTTAAAAAAAAAAAGATGCTTTCAAGTTCTTGTGTACAACTATAATATAATTATTTTTATCAAAATATAGTGTGCTACTGTAATGTCATACTTTATTTACCCATTGTCCAGTCACATGGATATCATGCTGGTATGAAGATTCATGTACATGGCTCCTGGTGTAAGTTTCACTAAGTTTAATGTCTATGCCCAGAACTCTTTGTGGTCTGTGTTTCAGAAGGAAGAGAACTGTAGCAGGCCACAGTTCCCAAAGCTTAGCATGTCTCTGGGATATAAAAGAGAGGCCTCCATTTTTCTCTTAGAATAGTTCTACTTTTTCTTGAGTGAATCTTGACTTTTTACTCTTTTTGGACTTTTTAAAGCTTTTTGATAATAACCGAATGCCAACATTCACATTGAGAATAGCTTCTCATAGCATGAGCCTGCATGGTATTCCCCACATGTAAAGACTGGTTTCTGCATGACACCTTCAGTTTGAATCCCTTCAGGGAAAGGGATGAGTCTTCTCTGACTTGGTCTTTAGTATGCACAGTAGAATGCAATCAGAGTGCATTAATCTCCTTCACTTATCTGCACATATATTACCTTCCCATGTTCCTATGGTGACAAACCATAGCATGCTTTCAACTTTTTTGTGATCTTAGCACCATTTATGCTAAGCGTTACCAGTCTCTATTCTGCAAAGCCCCTCAGAGCCCCCAGATTCACTCCTTAGCAAAGGACAGTTCTTCTGGGCTTGTGCTTTCCGAAAGACTGGAGAACCTCCAGTTCATAGTAGAGAGGAGGAAGTAGCCAAACTAGAGGTCAAGATAAGGAAAGTGGACTGTTTCTTATCACCTCTAAAATGGCATCTTCACAGTGCAACTTTGGTGTTTTACTTGATGTACAAAATTCAAGGAGCCTAACAGTCAAGCCTAATAAAATGAACATTGGACGAAATGTTGCTTGAAATTTTTCACTCCACTGCTCATTCTTCTGATTGAGTACTACTGATGCTGAGTAAATACTATCAAATGCAGTTTGATATTTTCCAAACAGGGCCATGCATGTTACTCAATATTTCAATGATAGAATCTTGAGCCTTCTATTTCTTAGTTTATAATTGGAAACATAGGAAAGAGCTCTTCAGAACTGAGTAATATTGTCTTTGTCTTGGACTGTTTGTTTGGGGTTACTTAGCCAAACATGCACAAAATTCCTTCCCTCAAGGAGAAATGGGCTCTTCATGGATACTAGATCAGGTGATTTCCTGAAATTGCTGATGGAAACCTGAAGGGTGATAAAGAAAAAAATTAAAACTTTGGGTAAAGGTAATCAGACACTTTCTAGATTCAAGTAGTTTGTTCTGTGTTGTGGGCGGAATGTTCGTGATCCCACCCCCAGATTCATGTACTGGGGCCCTGATGACATTTGGAGAGGGGGCATGTGGGAGTTAGATGAGGTCAGAGGGTAGAGCCCTCATGATGAGATTAGTGCTCTTAAAAGAATAGACACAAGAAAGCATAATAGTTTTCTCTACTGTGTGAAGACACAGTGAGAAGATGACCACCTATAAGCCAGGAAGAGAGCTCTCTCTGGGAAATGAATCAGCTGGCACCTTGATCATGAATTTCAAAGTATTTAGAAGTGTGGGAAATATATTTCTGCTTAGTTTAAGGTGCACAGTCTATGATATTTCATTATGGCAGCCCAAACAGGTTAATTTACTCTGGTCTTGTTTTTGTTTGTTTGTCTTTCTATCAAAAACAAATATTGGTTTGAGCTCAATGTCAAGTAATGAAGACTGATTAAATTTAATAGAGCTTCTGGGTCTCTTGCCTACCTGAGTGTACCTACAGTGCCTGAGAGTATAATTGTTTAGGCTTTGTGGATGAAAAGATCTTGTGCAAACTCTCTTTGTGGGAAACATGTTTTGTGACAGGAAAATAATGTACAGAAATACAATTAATTTTGCATATGATCTTGTGTCCTGCAAACTTGGTGCACTTGCTTATTAGCACTAGTCCATTTTTTGTATGTGTGGATTCCACAGGATGTCTATACAAAAGGTCATGTCATATGCAAATAGAAATAATTTTACTTCTACCTTTACAATCTAGCTGTCTTGCATTTATTTTGCATCCCTAACTTCCTTGACTAGAATCTCCAGTACAATGTAGAATAGAGGGGTAAAAGCAGACACACTTTCTTAATCCTAAAATTATCAGGAAAGCTTCCAGTCTTGTGATTTTTTTCATAGATACCATTTATCAGGCTAAGATACCACTGCTATTCTTAATTGAATGTTTTTATTTTTTTATCATAGAAGATACTGGATTTTGTCAAATGCTTTTACTATTGAAGTGATTATATTTTTTGTCCTTTATTTTATTCATATGATACAGTACATAGATTAAGTTATGTATCTTTAACCAACCTTATGTTCTTGGGATAAATTCCACTTGGTCATGATGTGTAATTAATTCTACATGTTGTTGGAATGGGGTTACTGATATTTTGTTTGAGATTTTTTAAAATTTAATTTTATTTTTTCAGTGTTCCAAGATTCATTGTTTATACACCACACCCAGTGCTCCATGTAATACATGCCCTCCATAATACCCACCACCAGGCTCACTGAACCCACCACACCCTCCCCTCTAAAACCATCAGTTTGTCTCTCAGGGTCCACAGTCTCTCATGGTTCACCTCCCCTTCCAATTCCCCCCCAATTCACTTTTCCTTTCCTTCTCCTAATGTCCTCCATGTTATTCCTTATGCTCCACAAAAGGTATTCAAATTGTCAAAGAAGTCAAACTCTCTCTCTTCGCAGGTGACATGATAATTTATATGGAAAACCCAAAAGACTCCACCCCAAACTACTAGAACTCATACAGCAATTTAGTAATGTGGCAGGATACAAAATCAATGCACAGAAATCAGTTGCTTTCATATACACTAACAATGAAAATATAGAAAGGGAAATTAGAGAATTAATTCCATTTACTATAGCACCAATAACCATAAGATACCTGGGAATAAACCTAACCAAAGAGGATCTGTACTCGAGGAACTACAGAACACTCATAAAAGAAATTGAAGAAGACACAAAAAGATGAAAAGAACTCTATGCTCATGGATTGGAAGAATGAACATTGTTAAATGTCTATACTGCCTAGAGCAATCTATGCTTTCAGTGCCATCCTGATCAAAATTCTACTGACACTTTTCAAAGTGCTGGAACAAA